>CM061497.1:22747500-22937500 GCA_030867185.1 Tagetes erecta | reverse complement strand
ATTTAAAAATGGATGAGTCAGTTGCGGTTTCAAGCATAATTGACAAACTTCCACCTTTGTGGACGGATTATAAACGCACTCTTAAACATCAAAAAGAGGATTTGACTTTGGTTCAATTGGGTAGTCATATTCGAATTGAAGAGTCACTTCGGGCACAAGAAGATGACAAAACAAAAGGCAAAAATCTTGCATCATCTTCTGTTATTGTTGTTGAATATGATGCGAAATCAAAAAATTTTAACAAGTTTAAAGGCAATAAGCGAAAGTTTAATAATGATGACAAGAAATCCAACAAGAAAACAAAATTCTCTTGTTGGAGATGTGGAATATCGGGTCATCTCAAAAAGGATTGCCGTGTGAAACTTTCGGGAAACAACAAAGGTTCCGATGGAGCCAGTCCAAGCGGGTCGAAGGACCCGCCGGCCCAAATAGGTATGTCACCTAATTCTAGTTTAAACTTGACAAAAGATATAAGTTTTGTTGTTGACACAATATCATTACCAGTGTGTGAAAACTTAAAACAATATTCTATTTGCAAAAATAAAATACTAACACAAAAGTGAGTCTAATGTCCAAATTGCCAAAAAGTCTAATGCCATGAAAGATTATTTAGACTCTGATGTGATTAAAATGCAGCCTTTGGGTTGTGGTTTTAATAATAAAAGTCTAATTAGCTATGGTCCATATGTGAAACAGAAAGGAGGCTTCGGCCAAAATGAAAAGTGGCCTTTGGCCATGGACTTTATTCCAAAAAGGCACACGAGAAAAATTAATAACTCCAAACTAGGCCATGGACTTTATTCCAAAAAGGCACACGAGAAAAACTAATAACTCCAAACTATGGAGTTTTGATATTAATTCGGTTATGAATTATGTTTCATTTGTTTCCGAATCATTCCTTGTACAGGATGATGAATTTGCGTGGTGGGTAGACTCGGGTGCTACAGTACACGTATGTAAGGATCTAAGGTGGTTCGAGGAATTCAAACCAAGTGATGATGGGTCTGTATTAAGAATGGGAAACATGGCAACCGAGCCTATTAAAGGAGCTGGAAAAGTTAAAGTTGTATTTACTTCTGGCAAACAATTATTATTAGAATATGTGTTGTATGTTCCGGGTATTCGAAGGAACTTATTGTCTGGTATTGTGTTAAACAATCTTGGGTTTAAACAGGTCAATGAGTCTGATAAGTTCATCTTATCTAGACATGGAACCTTTGTTGGATTTGGATATTTATGTAATGGTATGTTTAAGTTAAATGTGAATGTTCCATTTGCTAATGAATCTGTGTGTGTTGCCTCCTCATCTAATAATAAAGTTGATCAAGTTTCAAATTTGTGGCATGCTAGATTAGGACATGTTAACTATTTTAGAATGCGAGACATGTCTAAAATGAGTCTTATACCGCCTTTTGATATGCATCGTAATAAATGTCATACTTGTAAGTTAACTAAAATCACAAGAAAGCCATTTAAAGATGTAAATAGGGATTCTAAGGTATTAGATCTCATTCATTCCGATTTATGTGATTTTCATAGTACACCTTCATATGGTAACAAAAAGTATGTCATTACAGTTGTCGATGATGCATCAAGATTTTGTTATGTTTACTTGTTACATTCAAAAGATGAAGCTCTTGATAAATTTAAAATTTATAAACAAGAGGTGGAGCTTCATCAAAATGGTTTGATTAAGAACCTACGTACTGACAGAGGTGGAGAATATTGTGATCCAGTTTACTTTCAGTCCACGGGTATAATACATCAAACCACTGCACCTAATACACCACAGCAAAATGGTGTGGTAGAAAGAAAGAATAGGACATTGAAAGAAATGGTTAATTCTATGTTATCCTATTCTGGTTTGAGTGAAGGATTCTAGGGTGAGGCTATGCTAACGGCCTGTCACTTGTTGAATAGAATTCCTAATAAGAGGACCAAAGTAACCTCTTATGAGCTTTGGTGCAAGAAAGCACCAAATTTGAGTTATCTTAGAGTTTGGGTTGTAGAGCAGTTGTGAGACTCACTGAACCTAAAATAAGAACTTTAGGTGAACGAGGCATAAATTGTATCTTTATCGGATACGCTGAGCATTCTCCAGTTTATAGGTTCTATGTTATAGAACCAAATGACTTTGTGGCAGTTCATACTGTCATAGAGTCAAAAGATGTTGACTTTGGTAATGAGGATAGATTTTCTTCTATACCTAGACTAAAGGACATGCCTCATAGCTTGAAAACTTCAACTGCAGCTAGTACTTTTGCTAATACTAGAGATGTACCTTCTTCTAGTACTGAACCCAGAAAGAGTACCAGAGCTAGGAAAGCTAAATCTTTTGGTGATGATTTTCAATTATATTTAGTTGAAGGATCAAGGGATGGAATTAAATCTCAATATCAATATTGTTACAATATTGAAAAGGATCCTAAGACCTTTAATGAAGCTATGGCTTCAAGAGATGCTAGTTTTTGGAAAGAAGTTGTGCAAGATGAGATGGACTCCATAATTCAAAGCAAAACTTGGAAATTAACAGACTTACCCCCTGGATGTAAATCATTGGGATGTAAGTGGATTTTCAAAAGGAAAAAAGAAAGTGGATGGAAGCATAGACAAGTTTAAAGCCAGGTTGGTAATACAAGGCTTTAGACAAAAAGAAGGAATTGATTTCTTTGACACATATGCTCCAGTTGCAAGGATATCCACTATTAGATTGTTGTTAGCACTTACATCAATACACAATCTTGTAATTCACTAAATGGATGTCAATACTAAGTGAAATGATGATTCTAAGTGAAATGTAAAATCACAAAGTAATGAAAGTTTTAATGAAGAGAGATATACATGAAACAACCTGAAGGATTTGTTGTGCCTGGAAATGAGCACAAGGTTTGTAAGCTAGTTAAGTCTCTTTATGGCTTAAAACAAGCTCCCAAACAGTGGCATCAAAAGTTTGATGATGTCGTGTTGTCAGATGGTTTTGTTATTAACCAAGCTGACAAGTGTGTGTATAGCAAATTTGACTCAACCGGTAAAGGAGTTATAATTTGTCTATATGTTGATGACATGTTGATCTTTGGTACTGATCAAGGACAAGTTGATAAAACCAAAGAATTCTTGTCATCTAAGTTTGCCATGAAGGACATGGGGGAGGCAGAAGTGATCCTTGGGATAAGAATCACACGTGGGAACAATAGTATCTCAATATCTCAATCTCATTATATTAAGAAGATGCTGAAGAAATTTAATTTTCAGGATTGTTCTCCAGTTGGAACTCCCATTGATCCTAATATTAGGCTTATGCCTAATCAAGGTGATCCTATATCTTAGCTTGAATACTCTAAAGCTATAGGATATTTGATGTATGCTATGATCAGTACAAGGCCTGACATAGCTTATGCAGTGGGAAAACTTAGTAGATATACTTGTAATCCAAGCACACATCATTGGCAAGCTATAAACAGGTTGTTTAAATATTTGAAAGGAACTATGAATTATAGTTTGTGTTATTCTGGTTTCCCTTCAGTTCTAGAAGGATACTCTGATGCAAGTTGGATAACGAATATGGAAGATTATTCTTCTACAAGTGGGTGGGTATTCCTCCTTGGTGGAGGAGCTATCTCTTGGGCTTCAAAGAAGCAAACTTGCATCACCAGTTCAACAATGGAATCTGAATTCGTGGCTTTAGCAATAGCTGGTAAAGAAGCTGAATGGCTAAGAAATCTGATCTTTGAGATTCCATTGTGGTCGAAACCGATATCACCCATATCTATCAAGTGTGATAGTGCAGCTACTTTGGCTAAAGCTTATAGTCAAGTGAACAATGATAAATCTAGACACCTAGGTGTTAGACATGGCATGATTAGGGAATTAATCATGAATGATGTGATATCAATTGAATTTGTAAGATCTGAGTATAATATGGCTGATAATCTAACTAAAGGGTTAGGAAGAGATCTTGTGAATAAATCAGCCAAAGGGATGGGTTTAAAGTCCATACTTTAATATCCTATGTCAAGACACCCAATTCCCATCTAATACAACGTTAGGTGCTGAATTCAATGTGGAAAGCTTGTCATGGAGATATTGGAACACAACATCATAATCATCCCAAGGTAAGTGTTCAGACTGCAAGATAAAGGAGGTTGAAGTATAACTTCTTAATAGTTCTTTGATAAATTGCATATGTAGGTGCGAGAATAAAGAACTACCTATATGAGTATGAAGTTTAGCCGCTTCAAGAAGCTTGGACTTGGCTTTGATATACTCTTTGAAGGATTGGACACAGGCTAGTAAAATATAGTGTCAAGTAAGAACATATGAATTTATAAACTTTTGTGTATTTTACCTTCAGGTATTCAATTGAATAGCAAGGGTTCAATCCATAGTGATACCTCGATATTCGAATATTTGGATCGTGTAATTTACTAAGATGAAAATTCAATCCTTAGGACATTTTCATTTATGCATGAGTTTGAGTTTCTTTGAGAATGAAGTAAGTTGATCATGGATATCACTAAAATGGGGGAGGAATGTTGGTAATTTTAGTGTTATCAACATGATTAGTGTTATTGGATTGACTTGTAGAATAGTTTGATCTCATTGATAATTAATCGAGTTAGGAGATGCAGGAGTGCAGGCTCGGTTTTTATCTTATGAGATTATGTGTTTGGAATTGGGCCGAAACCATGAATATAATTGGTCGGTGTTTAAGCAACTTAGCTATTCAATCATATAAGTTTGCATTTTGGGTTTTAGGTATATTTGGCCAATCTACTGTTGGTTTGAATGAAATGGACTTGTCAAAAAAACAAGTTATTTATATATATATATATATATAATCTAAACCAATGGAATTAATATATTTCGAGAGACATGTCGGTTGAAATTAAAAGGAATATATTTCATTTGTAACCGTCCCTTATTTTTTGGAGTTCTTGTTCTCAAAATATATCAATTCAATTAAACACAATCGAATTTTGTTCTCTTTCTCTCTGGGTATAGTTTACTCACAGAAACAAAATTTAATTCTTGAAACAACCAAGTTTAATCCGTTCAAACATTTAATAATACCGATCAAATAGTTTGTTCTGATAGTGATTACACGACTCTTGGTTTAATCTTAGAAATTTACTGTTTTGATTCACTATTATATCTATTTATCAACACAACATAATATCTTTATTTTCTAGCATTGTTGGCTCTGCATTTTACTAAATTATTGCTGATTTAATTATGTGTATAGGATTACTTCATATATTATTCTAATATATTATTATTGATATTTGTTTTGAGCAGATAAAAAAATATAATAACATTTTAAGTACTTCATCAAATTTTATTTTTTTATTTATTGTGTGCTGGTGTGTAGTAGGAAAATAACACATGTATACATAATGATTTGTAGCAGGGCAAAGTGATCGAATAGTGGTAAATATATATTGCAGAAAAATTAACAATGATGTGTCAAACACAGTAACCTTAGATTATTCTGACAATGATTCATGTGAATTTACACTTTTGTTACGTAGTAAAAAAAGAGCATGGCTTGTGCCTATGTGCTCTGGGCTCCTTGAGTGTACACAAGGCACATTTTTTTATTATCTGATCCAGGCGAGGCGATCAACTTGTTATTAAAGCCAACAATTTTAAAAAATGTAACATTTTTTGTGACTTTGTTCGTGTGTTTGTACTTGTCCACTTTCGTGTATTAGATGTTCTTTTTATTTTTCTAAATTACACATTACGGATAAGAAAAGGTAAAAGTATTAGTTACTTGACGTATGTAACGCCAATCGCTTAGGCTCACCACTAATCCACTATGATGATATGCTTTAGTAAGCAAAATTATGAAATCAACAAAACACACACAAATTTGTTGCGAACGAAAGATCGGATCTCTATTCTTCCAGCAATCTTCTTTTGATGAGAAAAAAGAAAAAAGAAAAAAAGAAAGAACTGCACGGGTCCCTACTAGTGTAATTAATTGTGATGATATGGTTATTACTTTGTTTTCATGATTGTAGCTTATAATGAATATGATATATGCAGCCCATAACAAATAATATCAGATTAATTATGTATTTTGCTTGAAACTTTGTTATATGTGCATGAGCTATACGATAAGAACTCAAAAATTGTTGACTCAAACATTGATCAGGCCGGTAATTTACAATACTAATTTAGAGAATGTTGATACTTTTACTTGATAAGTTATATCGTCTTCTATATTCGCTTATTTAAAATCATTTGGAGTCAGATATATTGTTCCACATTTCTTTATATGTCGTTCATGTCAAATCTCATTGTCCCCCACCCTTTAAACCTTTTGAAAAGGTCAATGCTTCATTACCAGGTAGATTTGTTAGCGACCTCTTTTATGTTACACCCCGACCGATGGTGAAAATCTCGAGGCGGACGCAAGTGAATAAATTGCTCATAGCTCATAGTGCTAAAATGATTAAAATAAATATTAACAACCTTTTTATAATTCCATGTAACAAGTTACATCGTTTCAACCATAAATAAACAAACATAACTTAGTGAAAGCTCATTTAATTAAACTAGGTCCAAGATCCTACATTTGAAGGCATCACAAAATCTTCCAAAGCTGCATTTTCAGAAATCATGTGAAGATAGTATTTGTTCAGCTAACGAATTAGCTATAGGTTTGCATATATATATATATATATATATACTAGTTTAATACCTATGTGTTACACGGGTTGAGTCATAAAAAATGTGATTTTAAAATATTTACATCCAAATTATTTGAAAGAAAATTTACATACTACATGAAATAATTTTTAATTTGTTAAACAATAACATTAATAACATTAATGTTTAGTATTAAACCTATATTTTTAATTATTTTTAGGAAGCTAATATAATGAATCTATAAGACTCTGTAATGATGATCGTAATTCGCAACAGATTAAAAAGAAACAACTCATCAGTTTCAAAGGTTTTATTTACCAGTCAATCCATACAAACAATCAATATACTTGATACATGTTATGAAATGTAACAATATAATTAAGTTGATATCTTTCGGTTGATATCTCTTCACTTATTAGAGTCATACGTTATAGATCTGTTTACTCATGTTGCTACAATAAGATTATGGAGAGGATGGTACTAACGATATGTCTAAGTTCAGGGTTAGGTTTGGTTATGACTCTAAGTGTTTAAGGTTAGAGAAATGTTAAGTAAAGTTAGGAGATAAGAGGAGAGAATGTGTGTGTGTGTTTTGAGAGTGGAGTGCAAGAGCCAATGTGAATGTAAGTTTTCTTTTGCTTCAGATTGCAGCAACATATATACACAAGTCTTTGTGTATTGCCCAAGCAAATCTGATCCAAATCTGAAAGGTTCAGGAGCTCCTGGCTCGAGGCTGCCCCTCGGCCAGTGCACCTTCCATTCTTGGCAGCCTGCAGCACCTCAGGTGTGAATAGTAGTTTATGTTTTTAGCTATTTTCGTGTAAAGGGTCTTGCTTGCATTAATTGCATCCAGCTTTGCTTTACCAAGGATATCTTTTGAAGATATTACAAGATATGTTTGAATCTTTGTTGTGGGAATAAGTGTCCGGTTACTGTAGCGCTACTGTTCACGTACCAGGCTTCTGGCTCCTTGTGATGTTATCATAAGTGGTTGTGACTTATGGTTTTGTGTAGTCATTTTTAATTTTTTCTCGAGCTTCCAGCTTCTGGCTGCCCGGTCCCTTGTTATTACTCAGCAGGGGAAGTGATGTGTTCTGGCTGATGGGACGTGACAAGACCCTGTAGGTCTGCCGCTCATGATGGGACGGGCTTCTAGCTCCCATCTGGCCGTTCGTTTTTTCTTCCCCCCTTTTTTAGGGATTTGTGATAACTCCCCCCCTTTTATTTTCATAACCCCCTTTTCTTCTTCCTTTCATCTTTTTCCTCCATAACCGATTTCTCTCTAGCACCATTGCTTCATTCGTTGCTGCTTCTACCATGGCCAAGAATGATATGAACTCTCAGTTTTCTCGGTTGTCACAGAGAGAAGTCGACGAGTTTTGTAATCAGTTCGGCATTCCCTTGTCACTCGATCCGATAGTTCCTTCGCCTAGATCGCCGGTTAGCAAATTGGTTCCTGGAAAAGTGATGCTCTATACTCGCCATTTTGAACATTCTAACTTGAGGTATCCTTTTTCCAAGTTTTTTCTGAATGTTATTGAGTATTATCGCTTGTCCATCTGTCAAATGGCTTTGGTTGGGATCGCACGTATCATGCATTTTGAGATTACTTGCCGAGCCCTAGGCCATGAGCCGGATCTTTTGGTTTTTCGGCGGTTTTTTCAGTTGGCGAAAAATGGTAACTGGTTTACCATTGAGAAGACCCAAGTAGAGAATGCTTTGGTATCATCTCAAATTGGTTTATCTGCTTCTTGGAAGGATCGATTTTTTCTTGTTTCGGACGAAATTGTTCCTTTTGCTATGCCATGGAGGAAGCCTGAGGGTCCCTTGAACGAGAAGGTTCCATCGGTTGATGAGGTTAATGAAGTTTTGTTGGAGAAACTTCGATCTTCAGCTTCTCGCTTAAGGACCTTCCCAGAGGAGTTTTTGGTGAAGCTTGGTTTGAGTGATAGGTGGTCTGACCCGCATATGGAACCATCTATGTTTGTGGATGATCAAGGTATGCTTTTTATACATTTTTTCTTCAATTACTTGTTTCTTGCTTTGGCTTCCGCTCATTCTGTCTTTTTTCGTACTCATTGTAGTTGTCCGGGTGTTTGATTGTATGCTTTTGGAGGATTTTTCAGTTGTGAAGTTTAAGGCTTCAGTTGTTCCTCCTGGTGCTACTGGTGTTGTTTTGCGTACGAAGGCATGTAGACACTATTTGGGGGATGTTTATGAAAGTGTTGTTGGTGGTTCAACTTCGAGGGTTGTGGTCAAGCCTAGCGTTTCTGTTCGTCGGTCGAGTAGGAAACAGTTGACCCTTCCTGTCTCTTCGCCAGGGCATGAGGGGGCTGAAGAGGTGTCACAAGCTTGTGATTTTCAGGGTCTTTCATTATCTGACCCTGTCGATGTTGACGATTACAATTTTGTGGCTTCTCTTATTGGCATTGATCCCAAGGTCAAGGTTGAGGGGATCAAGGATGTGGACCCTGCTGCTGAGATGGACCCTTTGCTTGAAATTTCGGGTTCTGTTGTTGAGGGTGTTGTTGAAGCTGGTGAGTTATCAAGCGTGAAGAAGGGTGGGGCTAGTCTGCCTAAGAAGCCTTCAGCCAAGGTCAAGGGCAAGGCTGTTGAAGACTCTTCCCCAGTTCTTGCTGATCAGGATCCTGATTTGGATGATCTTTATATCCCTGACTGGCAGGTTGGTGTTCATGACACGTTTTCCAAGGCTTCCGTCTGTCGCGAAGCTATTCATGGTTTTGCCCCTCCTGCCGAAAGGGCACGGAATGATTGTTTGGAGAACGTCGAGCTGTTGAAGAAGTTTTATAGCAACGGGGCAAGGTTTATGGCGCTGGTACCAGAGGTAACCGATCGTTGGAGGGATACTTACAAAGATTTCACTGATTTGTCAGCTGCCAAGGGGGAGGTGGACAAGATTTCTAGTGAAAGGGCTGAGTCAATTAAGAGGTTGACCCTGGAGAAGGAAGATCTTGCTTCCAAGCTTTCCACTCTTCAGTTCCAGATAGCTTCCGACCGTGAGGAGCTGGAAGCTGGGAGGAAGGAACTGGAGGCTGGGAAGAAGAAAGTGGAGGTTCAGGTTGAGGAGCTAAAATCAGGGAAGGCTAAGGTGGCCAGGGCGATGGAGGAGAGTAGGCGTCTAGAGGAGACTAATAAATGGTTGATCGAGGAGGGCTTCAAGCAGGTCGTTACTTACTTGCTTAATAGTGCTGAGTTTAAGGAACCTCTTTCAATGATATACATGAAGGCCCTTGCCTATGGTCGCCATCAAGGACTACTCTCCGGGTACACCAATTGTCTTAACTGTGTCCCCAGGGAGAGCTGTAAGGAGTATAAGCCGGATGCTGCGGGTGAATTTGCTAACTCTGTGAAGGCGCTAGAAATTATTTCTTACCCGTTTTTGCAGGCACTTTCAGGGTGCTATGGTCAACCGCTGTCTTTTCTTCAAAGTCTCGAACCAAAAGGCTTGAGCAAGGAGGTGGCTGACAGGGTTCTTGGCAAGAAGCGCCCGGCTCCTACCTTACTATCCCAAGATCAGGCAGACCTCCCCGCTGTTTCCCTGAAGAGGTTGAAGGTTGCTGAAAAGAATGTTGATGAGGTGCTGAAGGATCTTGGTACTCCCTCGACTCCAGCTGGTGACCTAGCTTCTGAAGACCTTACTCCAGCCAAAAGCTCAAGTGAAGCCACTTCCTCTGATGCTGATTCTCCCAAAGATGTTGCTGCCCCTGGCTTCCCTGCTCCTGGTGACTCTCTCGACCCTCAGTGATCTTATGATATTCTGTTTTGTGGTTCTTAAAACAATGTTTTTATTCGTATTTGGCCGTATGTTGGCCTTTGAACAATTTACGTTTGGTTTGCTTGGTCGTGTGTTGACCTGAAGACAATAGGCTCCTTACCTTGGTAGCCCTTCGTGGCTATGTTTTATGTTGTCCTACCAGTTTGCTTTGACGTTATTATCTATGACTTTTGTGTTATGATTGTCGTGTGTGTTGTTATTTTTGTTGGTTATTTTCTTAATGTTATGTTGAGATGTGATGCTGCAGACACCAAATCTTACATAAGCAAGAAAGAGTTTTTACCAACTTATCCTATCTGTTAGACGCCACAATATTTTTTATGTTTGTGGACTTCGTTTTCATAAGTTATTCTTTTCTTCATGTACTTATGGAGCCGTTTTGATGTAAGGGGCTCACCCTTTTTCATGGATTGACCTTGTTACAATAATTTCAAAGCCATGGAATTTAATTGTTTTAGGAATTCACCCTTTATACAGGAAGGTATAGCGCCTTGTTTCCTGCTGAGCAATATGGCCTAGGAGCTCATCCCTTTTTCATGGAGAGGTGTAGTTCCGGACCCCATGGAGTTTTTATTATGAGGGACTCAACCTTTGATAGGATAATATAAAGAGAAAGTCTTTTGAAACAAAAGATTCATTTCGATTTCAACACACGATTACATCAATAATAAGCTTTTACAATGCTTCATTACTTAAACGTAGAAGCGTTTTAAGTGTTTTCCATTCCAGTGACGAGGGACCATCTTCCCTTCTTGATCTGTTAGCTTGTAGGACCCTCCCTTGTGGGATTCTTTGATGATGTAGGGTCCTTCCCATTTAGGCCCGAGCTTCCCGAGGCCTTCTTGTCTGCTTGCTTCATTATTTCGAAGCACTAGATCTCCTGGTTTGAACGTTTCCTTTTTAACCCTTGAGTTGTAATAAGCTTCTAGCTTCTGCTTGTATCGGGCTTCCCGGATTAGTGCATGGTCTCGAGCTTCTTCCAGGAGGTCTAGGTTCAATAGGATCTCCCTGTCGTTGTCATCCCTGCTTCTTTTCCTGCTGCGTCTTGTGTTGACGCCAATTTCGGCTGGGATGACAGCCTCAGAACCGTACACCAAGCTGTATGGTGTTTTTAGGTGACTTGTTTTCTCGGTGGTTCTTATGGCCCATAAGACGCTTGGGAGCTCTTCCAGCCAATTTTTTCCGTACCTCCCCAACCTGGCCTTAATAC
Organism: Tagetes erecta; assembly: GCA_030867185.1. Classification (NCBI taxonomy): domain Eukaryota; kingdom Viridiplantae; phylum Streptophyta; class Magnoliopsida; order Asterales; family Asteraceae; genus Tagetes; species Tagetes erecta. The sequence goes on along the minus strand of CM061497.1, from coordinate 22,925,840 downwards.
CTTCAACAATACTTCGGTTCATTCGTTCGACTTGGCCGTTTGATTGAGGGTAAGCTACGGAGCTGAACACTTGCTTAATTTCGAATTCCTTGCACCATGAGCTGAATGGTTTTTCTGCAAATTGACGACCGTTATCCGTAACAATTTCCCCCGGTAGTCCAAACCTACAAATTATATTTTCCCAAACAAAGTTAATGACTTGTTTACCGGTTATGGATGCAAGTGGTTTGACTTCGGGCCATTTGGTGAAGTAATCGATGGCCACGAGCAAGAACTTGACCCTTCCAGCAGCTTCTGGGAAGGGACCCACGATATCCATACCCCATTTGAAAAATGGCCAGGCAGCCATGACCGGAACTAAATCATGCTTGGGGTTTGTTTTGACGGGAGCGTGCAGCTGGCAACCTTCACACTTGCTTATTTCTTCAGAGGCATCCTTGTGCATGGTGGGCCAATAATAACCCAGATTCATTAGCCTTGTCACGACTGAGCGAGGCCCAGCGTGTGCACCGCATACCCCTTCATGAACTTCCCGAATAAGATAATTACTTTGCTCTGGACCTACACACCTCAAAAGAGGGGAGAGGTATGATTTCTTGTATAGCACGTTATCTTCTATAATATAGTGTTCAGCTTTGGACGGGAGCCGGGAGGCTTCTGCTTCATTGGAGGGAAGCTTCCCTTCTTTGAGGAAATTGATAATGGGCGTCATCCAAGTCTCTTGAGCTTCATCAATTATATCTTGCACTTCTATCTCGTTGATAGATGGGACCTTTTGGACCTCGACCAGCACCTTCTTAGTCAGGTGGGCGAAGGTTAAGGATGCGAGTTTGCTTAAGGCATCAGCCTGTTTGTTCTTTGACCTTGAGACTTGTTGGAGGGTGCAGCTTTTGAATTCTTTCATCAAGTCTTTGACTTTGGCTTTATATTTTATCATTGATGGTTCTTTTGCCGTGTACTCATCATTTACTTGATTGGCTACCAGCCTGGAGTCACCGAAAGCTTCTAGTTCTTCGACCTTCATGCTTCTAGCTATCCGTAGACCAGCCAGAAGCGCTTCATATTCAGCCTCATTGTTTGTGCATGGGAACTCAAGGCGAAGCGCGTAAGTGTATTCGGTTCCAAAGGGATCAGTTATGATCAATCCAGCTCCGGAACCTTCTACACTGGACGCTCCATCGGTGAACAAAGTCCATGCTGCTTTTGGCCTGGGCGTCTTATCTTCTTCAGCTGCCACCTCGTTTACTTCTTTGGTTTTTTCCGGTATTTCTGACAGGAAATCAGCCAAGATTTGGGCTTTGATGGCTTTCCTTGGGGAGTATTCAATGTTGTGCTCTCCTAGTCCCACTGCCCATTTGGCTAATCTTCCTGAATTTTCTGGCTTCTCAAGCACGGATTTGATAGGCTGGTTAGTTAGCACCCTGATGTGATGAGCCTGGAAGTACCTCCTCAATCGTTTAGAGGTATGTACCAGGGCGAGGACCAACTTTTCCATGGGGGTGTAGTTGATTTCAGCATCCCTGAGAGCCCTGCTGATGAAGTAGATTGGCATTTCTACCTTGGCTCGTTCCACCACAAGTACCGCGCTTATAGCCTCCATACCTGCATGAAAGTAAACGAGTGTAAGCTTGTAGCTTGTGACTCTTGACCTTAGCTTCTAGCTTGTCAGTCTAAGTACCTGCTGAGAGGTAAACAGTGATAAGCTCTCCTGCCACAGGGGCGGTGATGGTTGGCAAGAAGGCTATTTGCTTTTTGAGATCTTGGAAGGCAGCTTCTGCCTCTATTGTCCATTTGAAATCTTTTTTGTCAACACAGTTTTTAAGAGTTTTGAAGAAAGGTAGTGATTTTTCAGCCGATTTTGGCAAAAAGCGCTTTAGTGCAGCGATTTTGCCCGCGAGGCTTTGCACTTGTTTTTTGGTTTGTGGAGATTTCATGTCAAGCACGGCTTGTATTTGACTAGGGTTAGCTTTGATACCTTGTTTATCTACGATGTGTCCAAGGAACTTACCCTCCTCAAAGCCGAATGAACATTTTGCTGGATTGAGCTTCATATTGATCTTTCTCAAGTTCCTGAAAGTTTCCTCCATATCACTCACGATATCGTTTTCAGTTTGACTTTTGATCACAAGGTCGTCGACATAGGCTTCCACGTTCTTCCCAATCTGCTCCGCAAAGGCTTGATCAATCAGCCTTTGGTATGTTGCCCCCGCATTTTTCAGGCCAAAGGGCATCTTTGTGTAACAAAAGATTCCTTTGTCCGTGTAAAATGCAGTTTTCTCTTCATCCTCTTTCTTCATTTGAATTTGGTGATAGCCCTTGTAAGCATCTAGGAAACACCGGTATGGGAAGCTGGCAAGAGAGTCGACCTTCCTATCGATTTCAGGAAGGGGGTAGCAATCTTTTGGAGAAGCTTTATTGAGATCTTTGAAATCTATGCACATTCTCCATGATCCGTTAGGCTTTTTGACCAGCACAGGGTTTGCTACCCAAGAGTGATATTTGACTTCCCTTAAAATACCTGTTCACAAAATCAACTTTCAATAGTCATGTTATCAAAAGATATGTTAACTATTTTTCTAAAAAGGATGAGGGGGGAGCCAGCAGCTGGGAGGTGGAAGCTAGAAGCTGGAAGGTACCTGCTTGTACAAGCTTTTCTACCTCCTCATCTACAGCTAAGCTTCTTTCAGGAGCCAGGCTTCTTTTCTTTTGAACAACCGGCTTGTGATCGGGGTAGATGTTCAGCGAATGTTCAGAAGTGTTCCTGGGGACTCCTGTCATATCTTCCGGGCACCATGCGAAGACATCTTGGCTTTCCTGCAACAACTTTATTATTTTTCTTAAGATGTGACTAGAAAGGTTGTTGTTAACCTTGATTGTCTGTTCGGGATATGAAGCGTTGAGGCTCACTTCTATGACCTGCTTCTGCTCAGCGTCTGAAGCTTCCTCAGCTGAGGCTATGAGAAGAGCTTCTGCTGTGGGCTTCAGGGTGGCGACTCCTCCTTCTGTCAAAAACTTCATCATCCCGTGGCTTGTCGAGACTATGGCTTGGAAGGCACTTATACCCGATCTCCCAATTATGATGTTATAATGAGAAGGGTGTTGTACCACAGCAAACGTCAGCTCTTCAATCCTGGAGAGGTCTCCGTCTCTAAGGCAAACTTCGAGAGTTATTTGACCTAAGGGGTGGACCCTCTCCCCTGCAAATCCAACCAGTGGTGTCTCAGATGGTTGTAGTTTCGCCCTTGTTTCTTCGCTGAGCTGGAGAAAGCATCTTTCATACATGATTTCAGCTCCTGCCCCACAATCCATGTAAACCCGATCTATCAAGGAGCCATCTAGTTCAGCTTCTATGATGATCGGTGTGGTGATGAATGTTTCGGGATCAGTTGGGGGGAAGTCAATGCTCTGTCGGGTCCAGGCTCCTGAGCGGGGTCTCCCAAAGGGCCTGGCTGCCGTGTGTACCATATTGCATTCTGCCCCCTTCTTGCTTTCTTTTTTATCTTTGAACTCCTTCACCAAGTGGGCCAGATCACCTGACTTAACAGCTTCTTCGATTCTCTTTTTTAGCTGAAAGCAGTCGTTGGTGTGGTGACCAACGTCATTGTGAAAGACACAAAACTTTCCTGAATCTCGCTTGCTAACTGGCTTGGTGAGAGGTCTGGGAGGTCTGAAGCTGTACCTAGCCTCCTCGGTTGTGAAGACCTCCAAAGGTGTTTTTGTTAGCACAGTAAACACATGTTTCTCTTTGTCTTGACCCTTACTCGAGCGTGGGGAATCTCGCCTGTCATCCCTTCTTTTGTGGTCATAATGGCGGTGAGATCGCCGTTCCACAAAGGGTTGAAAGTGTGGCTTCTTGCTTGGGGATGAGTTTCCTCTCCAGGGTTGACGATCTCGCTTCCTGGTTTCCCTATTGTCAAGTGCCTCTTCACCCCGGAGGTAGGCTTCAGCACGCTCAAAGGTCTCTTTCATTGTTTGAGGGATGTTTTCATGGAGGTTTCTAAGGAGCTTTTTAGGCCTTATGGCGTTCATGAAGCCGGAAACACGCATTTTTTCCGTGGCTCCGTTGTAGCTCAGCCCCTCTTTTTTGTACCTTTCCATGAAGCTTCTCAGATCTTCGTTGTCTCTTTGTTGGATCTGATAAAGTACCGCTGCATCTTTGGTGTACCTTCTTTGCTGTGTGAAGTTCGTCAAGAAGCTTCTGTGCAAGTCATCGAAAGAGTGTATGCTCCCTGCTGGGAGGCTACTAAACCAAAGTCGTGCAGATCCAACAAGTGTTTGCATAAACATGTGACAACATTCTGCATTAGTCCAACGTTCTACGGAGGCTGCTCCGGTGAACACTTGGAGGTGGTCCTCTGGATCTTCTGTCCCATCGTATGTTTTTACGTTTGATGGCATCTTGATCTTGGCTTGGAACTCAAAATTAGCAATTTCTTCCGAAAAACAGGACAAGGAGCTCGACCTATAAGGCTTCGAGGGCTCGCTTGGTGTCGTTTGTCTGGAAGTTCCTGCCTCGTGTGTGACCACCGGAGGTGATACTTGCTGCGTGGTCATAGGAGGGTTAGGAGTGGGTTGACCAGTGATGGGAACATTTGAGGCATGAGGAGCCGTTAGGGGGGAGCTGGTAGGTGGAAACATCCATGGATAAGCCCCTCCCCACTGTTGAGCAGCCTGAGCCATCATGAAGGCTGCCATCTGGGGATGCATGTAGTTAGGATATACAAATCCTTGAGGTGTGAATGGTGAAGGACTTGAGGAGCTTGTTGGGACCGGTATGGGAGAGACCACACTTTGGAGCAAGGGTAGTGACCTCAGAGCCTCTTCAAAAGATGTGGCTGTAGGAGGTGACACCGAAGGTTGATGGAACATTTGGTCCATAGTGAGCTCTAAGTTTCTTGGAGCTAAGGCTGGTGAGGTCTCCTGGTTCACCCTTTCAACCGGTATGCTGCGAGTTTCTCTTGGAGTCCAACGAGATGTAGAGGGGGAGGTTGTTGAATCAAAAGGTGGTGGTGGTGGAGTGAGAGTTATCTCTGGCTCATCACCATACGCAAGTCTAACCTTTACCCCTTTTGCTCGTTCTTCACTAACGTACCCATTCATCAACTCCCTAAGTTGCAAAAAATGTCTCCTTACTCCTTCGGGGGTTAGATCTATTTTTTCCACAGGGAAAAACAAATCGTCTCTTGGTGACGACAAACCCATTCGCGAAGGAGATGGAGTGTGAAAAGTTTGCAAGTCTTGAAGTGACGGTTCGACCCGGAGTCCGTCCGTTGTCGGAGTGTTTTGTCCAGCCATTTCAGAGGAAGTATGGCTGGAAGCTGACACATGAAACGTTGGAGACGACCTGAACCCAGGGGGATCGTTATCCTCAGCCATGAAGAAAAGTACTTAGGAACAGCGTTGAGATCTAGTGAGGATCTGTTCTAAGCAGCGCGGCCCCACGGTGGGCGCCACTTGTTGCTACAACAAGATTATGGAGAGGATGGTACTAACGATATGTCTAAGTTCAGGGTTAGGTTTGGTTATGACTCTAAGTGTTTAAGGTTAGAGAAATGTTAAGTAAAGTTAGGAGATAAGAGGAGAGAATGTGTGTGTGTGTTTTGAGAGTGGAGTGCAAGAGCCAATGTGAATGTAAGTTTTCTTTTGCTTCAGATTGCAGCAACATATATACACAAGTCTTTGTGTATTGCCCAAGCAAATCTGATCCAAATCTGAAAGGTTCAGGAGCTCCTGGCTCGAGGCTGCCCCTCGGCCAGTGCACCTTCCATTCTTGGCAGCCTGCAGCACCTCAGGTGTGAATAGTAGTTTATGTTTTTAGCTATTTTCGTGTAAAGGGTCTTGCTTGCATTAATTGCATCCAGCTTTGCTTTACCAAGGATATCTTTTGAAGATATTACAAGATATGTTTGAATCTTTGTTGTGGGAATAAGTGTCCGGTTACTGTATCGCTACTGTTCACGTACCAGGCTTCTGGCTCCTGGCTTCTGGCTTCCGGCTGCCCAACCAAGTGGTTATATGACCTACGTCATCAACTCAAAACCCCAATATAGTCGAGATTGATGCTGATAGGAATCACCCACATTAAGCCTTGCAGTAACCACGTTTACAATTTCTAGTTATGCATGTTAAGCAGCAGCCCATGTTTACATTTTTATTGCATTGTATAATTGTTTCCATCTTATTTAATTAATTATGCATTAGTTGTTGGAATAAATTTACGAATGTGGCCCTCATTATCATTTAATTAACTAACTAATTGATCAAAGAATAATAAATCAATAAATGTTAACATACAATTACTTGATGGGAGTAATATGTAATTATTGTTAATAGGGTTTCTCATGGGATTTGCTATAAATATAAACCTAAGGAGGCTAATACAGGTGGCTCACTTTTACCTAACATCACTTATGTACCAATCTGTCCTCCCCTAATCTATTCGGTTGCCCCCTTACACCGAATGCACCATCCTAACGAGCATCCCAACGAGAACCGATCATGTCATCGTCTAACTAGTCTCCAACTATCATGACCGGATTACCAGGTACGCATTACTTTAGTTATGTTTTTCCCTTATGCTCTAACGGATCAAATCAACATTAGTCACATGTTTCCCATTGTATATCTTGTTCTTTATCTATTGTGTTTTTTAGAATTTATAGGTTTTTTTCGTGAACCTATTAATTAAATGTATAGCAATCAAGTTTAAATATTAGTTTGTTAATGTTGGGTTGAAGGCTTTTGGGTTTTTGGGTTGAAGGCTTTTGGGTTTTTGGGTTTGGTCCGGTTGGGGCCGGGGCTTGGGGCCCATTGTGATTAATCCTAATTAGAGATTACTAGTTGCATTATTTACTAACCCTAATCATAGTTTTATTTATACCCATGATTGAAATTGTATCTTGTGAGCACCTAATAATATAAACCTTAGTTGCAAAGTGAACGTAGGTCAATTGAGACCGAACCACTATAATTCTCGTGTCTCTAACTTTCTGCATGATATTCGTTTGTGCGTGTGTGTTGTTTCGCTTCCGCGCACCGCTTGTTCCTAACAGTTAATAGTTTACAAATTTGCTACAAACATTGTTTTTAGGTAAACTAAAATCCAACACCAAAAAGCCCCATCAATATCCTACAATTAACCATGGCGAATCAGTTGGGCATCAAACAAAATCATTATATAAAGTTTAGAGGTTCTAACCAAAAACGCATAGTTTCTCCTCCAAAAATGACTTCTCCGGTCGGGGAACGCATTAAATATTTACCTAAACCGGTAGGCCCTTGAGCAGATCCTATGTTAGCTCTAAGACGTTGGTCTCTAACTAGAAAAGTAAATGCTTGAGTTTGAAAAGCTTCTGGTCTAAATCAAAATAAAAAAAACCAAATGTTCAAAAAATAGCATATATAGTCAACATAATATCTTGTAGTTAATTATGATTTCACATATTCATCAAGTGAGTTTTTATGATCCTTAATTTTACCTAACAAGCCTGACCTAAATTGATCTGCAGATTGTACACATTGTGGGTAAATCATAAAGCAATCCAAATTTGCAAGCTTAGGAAAAAAAAGAGCTCCGTTTCATCAACTTAACATCAATAACACAGGCACGACATGTTACAAACTTACAATTATGCACACAATCAGCCTGTAAGTTCAAAAAAGTAAGAAAAGTGAGGGATTTAAGACGAATAAATGGTAAGAGCATTCACAGTAGGTTCCTTTTCCATATCTTTAAAATTACACTAAAAAACACTACATTTACACTACATTTCCTATTTCCTTTCAATTAAATAATACTATTTATACATTAATCATTACATTTTACCGTTTCTCTCTCTTCTACCCATATATATTTCCTTAAATTTACCGTTTCTCTCTCCTCCATCCATATATTTTCTCTCTCCTTCACTCACAACCACTCAAAACCATTCCATAAAATTTTACCAAACTCACTCACATAATTATAGCAATTCCACTGTGAATGCTCTAAATCAACAAACGCAAAAGATAAGACTAACCTGGTAATTAAAGGCCAATCATCTAACAAAGACGATGAAGAGGGTCGTTAAAGTTGAAGAAACGCTAGAGAAGGTTATGATGTGGCAAGGCGACAACTTCTTTCAGAAGCTAGCAGCAATAAAAAACGCATCCACGTCTCTATACGTACCAACAGAAGAGCACCTAGGGTAAAAGGGACATGAGAGAAATAAACATAAGAAGAAAACAAACCTCTTCTTAGAACCCAGATCCCTACAAAACAACAATTTGTAATCAACCCGCGCGTTTGATGAAACATCTTATAAATTCACGTAACTCGGTTTTATCTCGTAAGTTCAAGATATTTCTCAGAATCTTGTTTCATATACATATTCATTATTTCATGATCGGAAACACAAAATTCAATCCTCAGCTTCAAGATTGGAACCTTGGCGATGTTGTTTATCTGCTAATGAAACAGGAAGAACGATTATGACTACAAAAAAACCAATGGTTTAGGCGTTTAGCAATAGAACATTAAATATGAAGCTTCAAGATTGAAAGCCAATAGAACCCATCGCTATACCTTAAGAATAAAGAGAAAATGGCGACAAAGAGAAGCTAAGGTTTCTTGGTTTCCAAAATATATGATCTACTACCGGGTTAAGACAACTTATATGCGTGTCAATACCGGATTAAGAAGCTCCGCGTACAAAGCATTTAGAGCATTCGGTTTGAGCGGGAATTTGATTCTAAAACCATCTCCAATGATTGACACATGCATGGCTTCAAAAACCCTCTTTTATTAGGAGGTATAGATAGATATATAGATAATGATTAAAATAATTAAAATAATTATCATCTTATGTTAGGATGATAGCTCATGTTATGTAAAAACTATAAATGCGAAGTGTATCATACAAGGTAACATATAGCACAATCAAACCTTATGACTAGCATCCATTTAATCACACTGACTAAGTGACGTTGATAAAATGATTAAATTGAAAAGCCGTTTAATCATCCCCGGATAAAATATCGGATAATTAGACTAAATGTAGTTACAATCACCCTCGGATAAAGTATCAGGTGATTAAGCTAAAATGTGGTTACAATCACCCTTGGATAAAGTATCGGGTGATTAACCCAAAATGAAATAAATAAGCGATTACAATTACCCTCGGATAAAATATCAGACAATTAAACCAAATAATTGAAAACAGGTTACAATCACCCTCGGTTAAAGTATCAGTTGATTAAGTAAAATGACTAAAAGTTAACAAGATGATAAACACGATTTAGTAAGGCACATGATTTCACCCCAAAACATAAAAGTAAAAAGGGGCTATGAATACTCACTTGATAACTGATTTGATGAAATGAAATGAAATAAAACTCGAATAATGCACCAAGAAACACCTTAAAGATCACCTAAGGAATGTCGTCTTATGTTTGGATGATAGCTAAAGATAATTCGGGAAACTAGAGTTTTAACTAGAATCTGGGGTTTTAAGTGAATAATCGATTTGAAGTTTAAATAAGCAAAATATTAATCAACTAGTATGTAAAGATCTAATTAAAATCTATTAACTTAATTAGAAATCGATTTTTTTACACAAATATGAGGTAAAGACTGATAACAGTCTCGTGATAGATGCGATGTATTTGGAACCAATTCAAACGATATGATGTAGTTATTGATCTAATTAGTTGTTCAGATTGATTCGAGATACAAGAGATAAGTTCTAGTTATTTGAATTTGATTTTTTTACGGATTTTGTTGCGATCAGATTGTTAAATTGCCGAGTGAAGTGGGTTTCATTGAAATCGATCTTAACAGCCCAACACTCCAGATATAAGGGTGATTCAAGTTCGAAACAGGTTTATAAGATGATAACACGATAGAGCCGGACCAAATTGATAGAAATTGAGCGTTTTTGGTTGTTGCCGGCGCCGGAAAAATGGGGGTGGGATGGGTTTTTAAAAATGTTACCATTTCTCCCCCTACACTTTGTGTTGTTTTATTGTTTTGATTAAAGGTTTTGTAATGTTCTCTATTTACACAACTAACCCTTCCTTTAACTTGTTAACTAACCAACTAAGCGTTTAAATCTTATAAAACTTAGACATTTTTTATAAGGTTAATTCTTATATCCTTATTTTGATTTCTTTTCGAAATCTTTTTTTTTCAAATAATAAAACCTTAAATTTTAACTTATTAATTGTAAGGTTATCATTTATGATTGAATATTATTTATGAAATAAATTAGCGATTTAATCCAAATGATGACAAACAATAAAAATGAAACGGTAGGATTTGGATTTAGGATCGGTTTGGTTCGGGGCAAATGTTACATTTTGAGTTTATATGAGCTAACATTTACAATAACAAGGTATAAATACGTTATTTCAATTGGCTGCAGATTTTAAATGGATGGTGTAACAATCCCAGTTTTTGGACCCGAAATTTTTTTTTTAAATAACCCATTAGGCTTGGCCTAACCCTTATTGGATCCGGCTCAACTTAAATTATGGGTTTGGCCCATATAAGTTTAGGATAAGTATAGATGACGAAACCAGTCATATTAAATACTCGGATATGCGTAGGAATATATTTTATTACAATAGGATTATTACTTTAGACTAGCTAGGGATTACCCCACTAACAGTTTAGTCCCACGAATTATAAACGTATATAAAAAAATCACACTCATAATTAAATTGGATTATACCCATACACATATATACATACATGCGTACAAGTGTATATATAAATACACATACAAATTAATTAATTATCAAAACTAATAAAAACCCATACTACTATGTAGATATAATACTTACACATAAATAATTAATCCTTTGGAGACATATCACCAATATTAAAAACCAACACCCGCATTATATAAAAATCAACCCACACACTATATACACACACATACATGCATACGTACATATATATGTACATATATAAAAATACCCACAACACTCCCATACAAACATATATTCACAAATAAAAAAACATACATATACACATACAAGTATCATACAATATTTATCACCTTCCATCCATTACTATTTACACTACATAATAAACAAACACACACATGTATATATATATACACATGTCATACATATATATATATATATATTTATTTATATAAAATCTTTAACTACAATTTATAAATTATATCACCATTTTTAAAGAAATCAACTAACTAATAATACTTCCATGCACAATACCCACAAACATGACCACATACACATACATGCACCAACTCACTCAAACATATTCCAACCTACACACTCTACCACCTATTTGCCACCCTAATACCCAACATCACCTCCCTCACTCACCAATGCATGCCACTTCCTTACTATCTCCAACAAATCTCAAAATCCTTCCATAATCTTCCACCACCCAAGACAAGATCCTCTTCTCCCCCCCCCCCCCCTCCCCCTCTCTCACCATTTCAGCCGAATTCGACACTCAACCAAAACTCTCTCTAACATTTCCTCTTAACTCCCAAACATCTCTTAATCTCAAAAACTTAGTATATCAGCCCCTAAGAAGCACCAAGAATCGACCAAAAACACAAACCAAGAGCCAAGAGAAGCACACGAGTCCAAGGAAGCCAACCCGTAAGCAGCCGAAGCTCGAACCGTTCAACCAACAAGCTCGAAGCTCGAGACCAGCCTCTTTCCAGCTGTGTTCCAGCCTCTCTCGTGACCCTCTTATCATCCCAAGTGCACCCTCACTCACTCTCATTAACGAGGTAACGAGAAAATACCCGAAAACACACTACATGTACACAAAACGTCCATTTTCATACACAAAGAATGCCAACACTTCCAATATCATTTGAACACCTCCAAACACTCATTTTACAGTAATAAAACTATTAAAAATCATAAAAACATTTTCTAAGTGAAAACATTTAAGTTTGACTAAAATAGTAAAACTACACACTTTGTTTTGGGGAAAACAACAACACTCAACCAACAACATGATTTTATATTTTCTAGAGCTTCTTTATGACAAAATGAGGTTACAAATTAAATTTCATAATTTTTGAAGTTGTACATTATTTACTATGCATTTTTTAATATTAAAAATGGGTATATTACCTTATATTCATAAAAATATATGGGAAGTATAAAAATACAAATATATATTTGATTGTTGATAGGTGAACATAAGAATCGAACAATAACCGAAGCTAAAACGTACGAAACAACGAAAATACCAAAAACGTAAAAATACAAATTTTATAATCTCAGTAGCTTAAATATGTTAAAAACAAGTTAGAAAATAAATTTCATAATTTTCCTAAAAAGAATATAATTACCACGAATTTTCAAATATTTAATATGATTAAAATACAAAAATTCGTATAAAATAATTAGGGACCCTTACGACCAAACTTATAGAACCTAAACTCAAATATGGATATTATATAACTATGGAAAAGCCTAAAATAGTACCAAGGACTCTCTAAGCATAAAACGTAATCTTAACCGAACTGAACGCGTTAAAAGCACGAAACCTAACAAAACAGGAAGAACCCAAGATTTTATAAGTCCAGAGGCTTTTATACATAAAAAGTCAGTATTCCACCAAGTTTTATAATTTTTATAAACTTAACCTATTTATTATGAATAATTGAATATATGAACCAAGTATTTCTACAAAAAGCATAAAAATTTAAGAAAGACCTTTTTGTCAAGAAAAATACTTTTCATACAGTTGATACCCAAGGAAGTGATTTAAAGAATAAAAAGGGTTAAAAGAGTATTTTGTAAGCAAATCGTTTATTCATCGGTTTCACGCGCGTTAAAGTACGAAAACGACCGAAGGACTATAAAACTAGAATATTAAGTTTGTAACTACTAATTGCTATGTAAATAGGTTGCAAATGAAGTTTCACTATTTATCGGGTCACGGGTTATTTTATACAAATTAATTACGTTTAAACTACATTAACCGACTAATTTCTTAAATAAAATATAGTAATTTTTAGAAATATCTAAAAATTATAGAAAGTAAATTTTTACAGTAGCATATGACTTCTTAACATATGGGTACAATTATATTAAAATATTTTGACTTAAATCTAAAACTTAACTTAATGCGTGGTATCGCACCGTACTCGGTAGACCGGTGGAAACTAACTTTCATGAATCTAATACTTAGATATATTTTATCAGTAGATTCATACCTAAAATTCTATACATACCATAAGTATAATGTATAGTACTTATTAATATCAACCCTTAGTTAAAAACCTAACTTTAGTACGAATTTGATGATTTAAAAAATTCTAGGGACTAAAAGTGACAAGTACCAAACCCTACTGATTTAACATCAAAGTACACTTAATACCTACGTATATAACCTGTAATAACATAATTATATACAAACTTAGACGTATAAGTCAACGCAAACGACTAAAACCATGATATTACACGAATGTAATCAAAACCGCACGCACACGACACCGACACAACGAAACACGTAGACATATACTCCCTCCGTCCCATTAGAAGCGTCCTAGTTTGAAAAACACAAAGTTTTAGACACATTAAATGATGAGTATTTTTGCTTGTCATTTGACAATAATACCCTTGACAATAAATATTATTGTGGGTCCATCATATTGTTTGTTTTATGTTATTAAGGGCAAATTTGGAAGTTTACCAATAAATTTTAAAAGTGGACACTTTAAATGGGAAAACTAAAAAAGGCAATATGGACACTTCTAATGGGACGGAGGGAGTATATTTTAGATTCTAACTTGACTAAACTAAACATAGGAAGCCTGCTAAGAGGTAGGACTCCGACATTAAACCGTACTTTAGAATCTTGAGCAAGGCTTCAGGTGAGTTCATGAACCCCCCTTTTTACGTAATACTTTTGGGGCTGATACATACCTACTAAAATTCATTTATTTATTCTTTTTTTTTACAATATTATGGTGTAATACATCTGCTACATGTCCCCGAACGCTGGTAAATACTTTTGGTGGCCATTAACTTCTTGCAAGAGCCCTTTAAAATGTGAATAGTACTATTTGGGAATCCCCCGCGTACAGTGGTATACCCCCCACTGAGGTTGAAAACCGTTACGCCACATGTTCAATGATACGTCGTTGCTTAGCAGAGCACATTAGTCCATTGTGGGTTAGGGGATTGTTACATATGGTATTTGGGTTGGGTATAACCCGAACAGATTTGACTACATATATTGTCACCGTACACTGAAAAATACATTATTTTAGTGTCATAAATTTTATTAAACCATGATCTCACTAACTTTATCTTGACGTATTCTTTTGGTATGTATTTAAGGTATTTAGATGATTTATCTATTGAAGTATAAGTTAGACTTTATAAGCATTGGATGTGCATTTAAACACATAGTTGATAGTCGTAGAAGACCCTGACTAGAAGAAACACGTAAGGATTATAGACAAACTATAGAAGAAGACTACTTGGGAATAGAGTACCAAATGACTTCACTGCTTTTGTTAAAGATTACTTTTGTACAATTTGATTTATACTTAGAATATAATAATATTTCATGTAAACTTAAGGCCCACTATCAATGCATACATAGTTTCCGCTGTGTTTTGTTGGATATTCAATTGTCACGACCAGCCCCCTTGGTCGGAGCTAGTGTGACAGATGGCATTCGAAAACGTTGAATAGGAAGTTGCTTTGTAAAGTAGTGAATATGTTTCTAATATATAAAGTAGAAAGTTGATTCTAAAATGATACATTGTGCAAGTTTGAACTATTAATGTTGAACGAGTTAATAAATCAGAATGGACAAAATATTAAAACAATTTGTAAAGTAGTGAATATGTTTCTAATATATAAACTATTAATGCTTACGTAACCATTGTTGAAATATACAATTGATGCGTTAGTGACCTTCATAGTGTTTCTTAATTTAAAAGGTTGTATAAAATGATTAATGAAAAATACGCAACTTTGAAATTAATTGTTATTTTATACATAATGTGATTTTATATATTGGAAGGTGATTTTAGCTTCAATTAGCACAAACACCAGAAACATTTCATGTTGGCAATTGTTAGCAATATGCGGATTGCACATAAGTTATATAAATTTGTATTATAGACCTGTTAACATCATTTATTATAAACTTTAATCAACTCAAATGGGTCAAAACTTAAAATTGACCCACAACTTCATTCAAATTCGAAGTTGGATTTGTGGATGGATTAGACATAGGAAATGATACAAAGGTGAAAGATAATTATTTTATTATTGTAGTGATTATTATAATATTTGCAATGTTATTGGGTGATCCTATACAAACACCCACTCTCTCTATCTCTCTCTATATATACACACATATATATAGAGAGAGATAGAGAGAACATGGGTGTTTGGATAGTTATAAAGGGTGTTTGTATAGCTACCCCCATGTTATTTCAAGCTAGCAGTAATAATAATTGGATTTAGAAATGTTTTTTTTTGGGCTTTTTACATTTTAACTCATGAACTGGTGTTATGACTGATAGGTTCAATTGGATCGTAAATATCGCTCAATGATCAGAATAACATGTACACAAACACAGTTCAATCACAAACACAATTCATACTAATAATTGTCTTTGTATATTGATGATCAAAGCAGTATTGTAATACAAGTGCAGGAGAAAATAAATCACACACACTAATTCTCTCTCTTACGTGAAAATGTGATCTAGCCTCTCTCCTCACACTCTCTCACTACATGCTTTTAGCAACAATTACAAGTTTAAGGAATATAACAAAATAGACCCTAAACTATATACAAACATATAAACAAAATACAAAGTAAATCTTAACTAGGAAATAACCCTAACAGTACTCCCCCTAAGATTTATCTTTGAATCTTCAGCAAAATCTTCAGATCTTTTTCTTCTTTGTTCAGCATCAATCTCTTTCTACCAATCTTCTGGTTCGTCTTTGACATTCAGCAGCTCTTTTCCTTTAAATTCTTCTTGTTCCTTCAATGCTTCTTCTATGCAAGACTTGAACTTCTCTGCAATCTTGGCTTGACGTGGTTTAGACTCATTTGTCAGAATTGGGCAGGCATTCATGCGTCTAAGTGAATCCAGATTTAAACCTGCAAAGTCAATGTTAGCATAAAATTCAAAAGGCATCTCCTGTCCTTTGACTTGCACTTCCAGCGTTCCTCTTCCAGATATTCTCATAAACTCTATCTCTGGTATGTCGACCCTCACAAGATTAGAGTTCAGCAATGCCTTTCGTACACGAATCTTTTCAGTTGCAGCAGCTATCACTTCTATCATCACCACGAACAACTTCCTATCAGCTTCAGCAAGTTTATCTTTACACTTCTCCATTCTGCAACTTCTTAGATAATCAATATAGGATGGATGAAGCAGCTTCAACTCAAAAGTACTAAATAGAGTAATCATGTCTTTATCCCAATCTTCCAAATTCCGAACAAGCTTCAACTCAAAGGTTTCTTGATTATAGAAGACTCTAAGTATAGGCTTTGTCATTTGCGAACCATCAATCACTTTCAATCCTGGATTCGTCACCTTATCAAAGTACTCATCCGAAAATTCTTCCAAATACATATCTTCACTGACAACCAATCTTTTTTCTTTCTTTCTTTCTTCGATTGTACATACGCTGTATCTTCTTGTTGGCCTCTGAAATCAAGATACTTTGGTGGTCTGGCTATCCCGGCATCAAGTAGCATTGCACATTTATCACCACGCTCAGCATGCGTGTGATTTATCAGCCTGAGTTTGTGCAGCTCTTTCAAATCCTGAACTTCCAACTTGAATATGCTCGAGTAATAATGATATACGTCACATAAACCATTAACTCTCTTTATCATAAAAGCATCAAACACTTCATCGTATTTCCATGCAATTATCTTCACCTTCTTGTTCTTTTCCGGCACAATCATTGAATCAAGTAATTCAGCGATTGACTGACCTTTACTCAGCAGTGACCTCACCACATCACCTGTTGTGGCTGATTTATGCCATGATTCACGTACATCCATCGGTATATTGTACGATTTAGCTTCACTTGGAAACATATCCATTAATTCGTGCCTTTTCTTGTGAGCATTTTCAGGTAAAGCCATCACCGGTATCTCCTTCGGTCCAAGAATTTTATATCTCTTTGTCAGCTCGAAGTATTGAGGATTGTTGTAGTCCAAATAAAACATACGATTGTACATTATTTCGGTCTTCATAAAGCTAACAACAATCTTCCTCAGTGACTTAGATTTCAACCTCTTCAGAGTCCTATACGGATAATTTCTTGAGCTCAGCCAACTACGCATATCTGTACTTGTCATTTCTTCCGGATTTTGGTGATACAATTCAGTTGGAGGCAAATCTTCTATATTCAAACTTTCTTGCAATGGAGTCCATTCACCCATCTCAATAATAAATTCCTTTTTATCAGCTTCGGTTTTGTCTTGGGCAATCAAACACTTTTCATATTCTTCATTTATCTGGCTCACAGTCAACCCATTCAAAAACACAGAATTATACTTCATCCTCTCAAGATAAGCAAATCTTTGATCTAAATCATCTGGAATCTCTTGATCAATATTTGTTTCTGGTTCAGCTTCTGGCTCAGACTCAGTAAAGTCTATATCATCCAAATCATCTAAAGCTTCAATCATAGGTGCATTGTCAGTTTGAACCGGCTCAAACTGACTTGCAACTTCAGGTACAATTTCAGGCACATTCTCCATTACTTCAACAACTTCAGACACTTTTTCAACAATTCCAGCAGTTTCAGACACTCCTTCAACAATAGCAGCTTCAGATTGAATCGGCTCAATCTGAACTGGTTTAGCAATTTCAGCTTCAGTCACAATCTCATCAACTATCTCAGTTTCAACTACAGCTACAGATTGAATCGGCTCAATCTGCACTGTCTCATCAATCTTTGCCTTTTTCGAACTGCTTTCATCACCTATAATCTCTGGTATAGCATCTAACTTCCTTTTTCCCTCAGCTTTGTCAGTATTGACAGTTTCAGCAACAGCTTCATCGGGAATGATGATTGGAGATTCCACCCTTATACCAACATTTGTAGTACCTCGTGCTCTAGTAAGGTAGATTTTTGGTATTTGAGTTGCTTCAGTCGTTTCAACAACTTCATCTGAAAAATCTTTATCAGATGTTGAACCAGATTTCTTCGGTTTTGATTCTTCCAGCCATTTTTCCAACATCTCTTTCTCATCCTCCAACGTATTACATTCAGCTTTCAGTTCCCTGTAATCATACTTCAGATTCTCATGTTCCTCCTTCAAACTTTCATACTCATCTTTCAACTTATCATGTTCAATCTTCAGTTTAAGATGATCTGCATCCAACTCTTTGAAAGTTTTCAAGTTCTGATTATGAATATCCCAAAATTCTTCAAATCTTTTCTTTTTCCTCTCATTAGAAGCTTTCAATATTTCATTTGCTTCTATCAACTTTTGTACCATCTCCTCTAACTCAGCAATCTTTTTCTCATTTTCTGTTTCATCAACACTTGATACAAATTTTGGTGAAGACTCCAAAACTTGTTCAATGTTTTCTGCAATGGGGGATGATGTGGTAGGAATATCAACAGGGATAGGATCAGTAACGCCAGCATCAGCTTCCTCAACTATCTGTGCAATAGTTTTAGCTTCGGCCATTACCTCCTGAGCTATCTGAATTACATCTATCTCTTCAGTCTCAATCACATTCGGTTCCTCTACAATCACAGACTCTATTACTGATTTCGATCTTTTTCTTCTAACATACTGAACAGTAATATCCTTTGGAATTTCAGCAACTACTTCTTCTTCAACAGAAGCAACCTCAACAGGTTCTTCTATCACAACAGGCTCAATGACTTCAACATTCTCAGTCTCCAAATCCATCGGTTCAGTTGTTTCAACAATCTCTGCCTCCTCTGAATTAGATTCAGATTCAGCACCTTCATTACCACCATCATCATTATCATCATCTTGACCATCACCACTGTCACTGTCACCATTTTCACCATCATCACCATCATCTTCTTCTTCATTCTCTGACTCATTTTCATCCTCTGGATGACGAGCAAAGTACTCATCATCATCTAACAAATTATCAGGCATCTCATCCACCAAATCATGAGGATTTACAATCTCACCATGAGAAATATGATGATAAACACCTTCAACATCTTCTTCATTATTTGCTATATCTCTCATATAGTCAAATAAATCCACATTAGGCACATTTCCGATACTCATCTTTCTGTAAGATAGATCGTTCATGTCCTCAGTATATAAAATACCTCCAGTATAACCTTCAGTTCTGATGATAGGATAGGCAACATTAATCATCAGTTGTAAGAATCTCGGGTACATGAGAAACTTAAACCTTTTGCCTTTTACCAAATTGAAAACAAATCCATTCATGATCCATCTTGACATATTGAATGGTTTATTCTCAGCTATGGCAACAATCGGGGATGCTATGTCAGATGGGAAATTGTCAAAACCTGCACTCCTCCTGGACATGCACTGTTGGACAACATAGCACAACAACTTATACTTCTTTCCCAACTTCGCCCTATAAAATTGTGACTTTGGAAATACAGGTGGATGCCCCATATTAACAAAACACGATTGACACTCTGCCATGGTCAATTCATCATTCATACCAACTTCATCTTCATCAATCCTTAATGCATTTCTGATTGCTTCTTCAGAAACTGTCAACACCATATCACTAGCAATATTTCCTCGAACAACAACAACACCATTATCATCTCTGATCACTTCTGCTGTTCTCCAAAAACTCTTAATCAGCCTTGCATATATGACCGGTTTGGCACACATAGCATACACATACTTTGTCCTCTTTATAAACTTGATCATATCTCTGTAACCATCAGTTTCAGGGATAGATTCATCTAGACATGCCACCAAATTGTGTTTGGGCTCAAACTTTAGATTCTCCATCTGTCAAAACAAACACAAAACATAAACAAGACAAATGTGTTAGATTTTTCATCAAAAACATATCAAATTTTTTTATAAGTGTATGAACAAAAGTTAAGAAGAAAAACATTCATATAATCATTTTAACCCTAAATTGATCTAACAAACTGATTTTCATCATTTTGATCAAAACAACTTCGAATTTTAATGAATATACAGCATGTTTCAATTTTAACAGTTAATCACTTAAGACATAATTTTGACATTTGTATGATGAAGTTGTTTAACATGTTAATCTTAGTTTTAACCATGATTGGTTAATGTTCAACACAGATTTTGTCAGTTTGAAGTTAACACTTAAGAACTTTCAAGGTTCATCAATGGCGGTTTTAACAGTTATGACAATTTTGATTGATTCAGTTGGTTTTAAGGTGTTTTGGTGCAAATGGATGATTGATTCTTAATGATCGACAAGTTTTATACTTAAAACAACATTCGATTTTGGTTTTAACACACACAATCAAAGTGTCGATTCAATGATCAAAAACACTGTTCATCATCGTTTTTCATTTTATCGATCGATTTGCAGGTTTATCAAGAACAAATCACAAGGACAATACCTTATTCAGTCGATTACACTTTAACAGAACAATGACTGAATATGATAATCAAAACGATTTAAGTACAGGGGATTTGCTTGAGAGTGAATGTGAAAAATGATAAGTGTTTGTGAAGAGGCGGGTTTTTATATCGTTAAAAATTAGGTCAAACTTGAGGTGCCGGGTCAACAAAATGGGACGGGCAAGCTTAAAAAGCCCAATAAGCCTTGCCGGGTCAAGCACTGTTGATCCGTGTCACGCACTGTAGTGGCGGGTCATGTACTGTTGAGACAAGTCACAACATGTGAAACATACTTGACGGGTCAAACACTATAGAGACGGGTAAGTCACTGTAGTGACGGGTAAAGGTTAGGAACAACTACACCTGATGGGTTTTATCAATCACCCGGCAGAATAGTATTCTTCAAATCATCACCCGGCAACCTTTCTTCATCACCCGGCAACACAGTTGCTTTTCTTTCATCCGGCTTGCTTTCTTCATCACCCGGCAACATAGTTGCTTTCCTTATCACCCGGCATGCTTTTCTTCATTACCCGGCAACACAGTGTTATACTCTTACACGGCAAGAAGATTTCTCTTTTACCCGGCTGTATAGTGAACACTTGTCACCCGGCAGATATCTATGACCTTCACCCGGCTGTATTTGACATGTTCATTGCCCGGCTGTACAGTAGTCATAATATCTTCACCTTTTTCTCAATCACCCGGCTTGTATCAAAATCACAACATTACCCGGCTGAACAGTATGTTCATTACCCGGCAGAACAGTTGTATCTGATATCTTTGCCCGGCTATAACACTGCGATTTTTCTTCACTTTTCTCGTCTGTTGACTTTTTCAACCGCATTTATTGCACCTGCAAACATTCTCGACATATTAATTAGACAAGATATCGTTAAAAAGAATTTGTCACATTAATTATCAACAACATTAAACAAGCAATAACATAAATTTCAATTAAATTCATTTTTCTTTTTCTTTTTCAAAGATGTTTTTGCACAACCAAATTTTCTATATCCCGAAGCAATTTCTGAAAATCACATTGCAAAACCTTGGGTTTGTTTTTACCATATCCAATACATTAGCTTTTCATACCACATAATCTTGTTCATTCAAAACACACTTATTCAAAAATATTTTTGGAATTTTTGTAGATATTTTTCTTCAATTTATTCTCCCCCTAAACTTGAAATTTCTTGAAAATTTTAAGTTTAACAAGGATGTCGATGTGTCAATAATGATTCCAAAAGCCTGCACACACAAAGCACACACAATAAAATAAAGACATATGCAATGCAAATGAATCAAAATATCGATGTGAGATCATACCACACATTATCTGAACATGTTTTGCAAGTTTTGAATAGACATTTGACTTATGTTTAATTGAGTGATGATATGAAAACATACCAATTAGCTCGAATTGACACACTTACTTTTTCAGTATCATGATGATATTTAAGGTTCGATTAAAATGACTCATGTGACCCACATGTATACATATGTCAACATATTTCCTTATCAATCACTACCTGAATGCATATTGCACAAAACTTGGTCACTTACAGTCAAACACAGTGTGGAATCTGGGTTCTATTCGGATTTGGTCCACTTTGGGACTTCTTTTTAATTCCATCTTTGGGAATTTTTCTTTCCTATCGTTCCCCTTGGGAATCTTCTGAATTCCTTTTTGGAATTTTTTTTTTTTTTTTGGTGTTGGTCCACATTTGGGACTCTTTTTGTTCCAACTTTGGGAATCTTTTGCTGCACCTTGAAGCTCAAAAGAGACTTCGTGTGAGACTTCAGGTCTGTGGGTACCACAACAAAGAAGCTCACGATGCGGTTCATCACACTGAATAGACTACATCGTTACCCGATCATGCACAATTATCATCACAAGCAATATATCAAAAGATATATATCTAGACATGTATAACAATGGAACTTAACACAAAGATCATTAAGTTTATGTTTGTCAACAATCAACTTACTTTTTCAGTCTAATTGCCTGAGCTGTCTAGCACATCAATTAACATTCATCAGTCTTTATTTAAAAATGATGTTAACAAATAATGTCTAGTGTAACTATCATTTCTCACTTTTTGCAATATAGATTCTTATGACATGATATTTTCTTTTCTTTTTGCTTTTATATTTTGTTTTTGCTTTTCTTTTTCATGCACACTCACAATGCAAAACATAAAATAAAAGACACAGGAATCAAAATATAACTTCAACTTATTTTATTTTTGGCTTTTATATTTTTCTGATTTTTGTTTTGTTTTCGAAAAATAGAATCAATCATGATTGATTAATCCTATGGATTGAATTAAGAATTCAAACCGTCCTGACAAAAATGATTTTGTGAAAAGATCTGCCAGTTGTTTGTCGGTATGAACTTTAATCAAAATTATTAAACCTTTTTCAGAGTTGTCTCTTAAAAAGTGATATCGAATTTCGATATGTTTGGTTTTTGAGTGTTGAACAGGATTAGCAGTAATAAACATAGCAGCAGTATTATCTATGTATATAGGAGTTTTGAGAAAGTTAAACCCGTAGTCAAGCAATTGGTTTTGTAGCCACAAAACTTGAGAACATCCTGCAGATGCAGCGATATACTCTGCTTCAGCTGTGGATACAGAAACGTTGGTCTGCTTCTTGCATTGCCAAGAAACAAGTCTAGGACCCAGAAATTGACATCCACCAGTAGTCGATTTCCTGTCAAGAGCACACCCACCAAAATCACTGTCAGAATAACTATATAATTCAAAATTTCCTTCATAAGGATACCATAACCCAAGATTCGGTTTCCCTTTAAGGTATCTGAAAATACGTTTCACAGCAACAAGATGCGACTCTTTCGGATCAGACTGATATCTAGCACACACACAAACAGCGTACATGATGTCTGGTCTTGATGCAGTAAGATACATCAGAGAACCGATCATTGATCTGTATAGTGTTTGATCCACGGATTTGCCTTTCGGATCCGGCTGTATCTTGCAGTTCACATCAGATGGAGTTCGAATAGTCTGACAATCTTGCATCTTGAACTTCTTCAACAACTTCTCAACAAATTTTGATTGATTGATGAAAATTCCGTCAGCTGATTGTTTCACCTGTAATCCGAGAAAGAAGTTAATCTCCCCCATAGAACTCATCTGAAATCTGCACTTCATGATTTCCTCAAATTCTTTGCACATTGACGCACTGGTCGATCCGAAGATAATATCGTCCACATAAACTTGAACACATAAGAGTTCTTCATTCTCCCTCTTCATAAACAAAGTTGGATCAATCTGTCCTCTTGTGAATCCATGTTCTAGTAAATGCTTAGATAATGTCTCATACCAGATTCTTGGAGCTTGGTGTAGACCATATAGAGCTTTACTCAACTTGTATACACGATGAGGATAGTCAGGATCTTCAAAACCCGGAGGTTGTCTGACATATACGTCATCTGTAATAGGTCCATACAAAAAAGCGTCTTTAACGTCCATTTGGAATACTTTAAACTTCATGAAGGAAGCATATGCAAGAAAAACGCGTATGGCTTCTAGTCTTGCGACCGGAGCAAACACCTCTTCGTAATCAATGCCTTCTTCTTGAGTATATCCCTGTGCAATGAGTCTTGCTTTGTTTCTCACAACAATGCCACGTTCGTCTGGCTTGTTTTTGTGCAACCATCTTGTACCAATCGCATTCTCTCCTTCAGGTAAGTCCACTAATTTCCAAACCTCTTGTTTGCGAAATTGAAGTAACTCCTCTTGCATGGCTTCAATCCAACTATTATCTTGTAACGCTTCTGAAATGTTTTTCGGCACCACTTGAGAAAGAAAACATGAATAAAGACAAACATTTGCTTGCTCAGTTTGACTTCTTGTAGTTCTCTGATTCAAAGGCCCAATAATCTGAGAGACAGGATGTTTCTTGTGAATTCGATGAATTGGTATGTCACCTCCTTGCACTTGACTCTCCAGATTAGAATGATTCAGATTCGGTAGATCTCGTAGTATGGTAGAAGTATGCGGAGTGAAATTCGGGACTTGATCCGGTGAATTGATGAAGTAATCAAACGATTCTGGAATAACTTCAGCATTCGGATCTGATGATGGTTGATTTTGAACGGATCCACCATCATTAGGAGAACTTTGCGGATTCACATCCTCTTCATGATTGTTTGATTCTAGATCTTCTTGAGAATCAGAAGGACCCGGAGCTTGACTGGATTTGACATGATCAGGATTATGAAATGACATGAACGGATATTCAGAGTTGATATTTCCATCTTCGTCATTATCAGAATCGTCACTAAAGCATCCCAAGTCACCTGATTCTTTCCTTGCTTTTCCTGAAAAATCAAATAAGTTAGAATTGAAAGATTTTGATAATGAATCTAAATCAAATAACCATTCGGGACCATGTGCCACTGACGGAAACGAATTTTCTAAAAACTTTACGTTAATAGTTTCAATAACAGTATTTGTTTTGCTATTAAAAACCCGATAAGCTTTAGAAACAGACGAATATCCAAGGAAAAATCCATCGTCAGATTTTGACTCAAATTTCCCGAGATGATCATTTAAATTCAGAATCGTTACAGGACAACTAAATGCTTTCAAGTATGAAATATTCGGTTTTCTTCCAAATAACAACTCATAAGATGTTTTCTGTTTATCCTGAACCAATAATGTCCTGTTTTGTACAAAGCACGCAGTAGCAATAGCTTCGTCCCAGAATGTGATAGGGATTTTGGCATCTGCGAGCATGGATCTTGCAGCTTCAATCAGTGTCCGGTTTTTCCGTTCCGCAACCCCATTCTGTTGAGGCGTTCTTGGAGCACTAAATTGTCTAGCAATTCCTTTTTCTGCACAAAACAAATCAACATTAGCGTTCTTAAATTCAGTACCATTATCACTTCGTAAAATTTTCACTTTACAGTCCAACTGATTTTCAACTTTGATGATAATTTCTTTTAATAACTCCGCAGTTTCAGATTTAACATGCAAAAAATAAACCCAAGAAAATCTAGTGAAATCGTCAATAATGACAAAACAGTAAGACTTCTTTCCAATGCTTTGCACATTTGTTGGTCCGAAAAGATCCATATGTAGCATCTGCAAGGGTTTTGAAATGGAGTTTTCTAGCTTGGACTTAAAAGACATGCGATGTTGTTTTCCTTTCAAACATGCTGGACAGAGATCAGTTGTAGAGAATTTCTTCGATGGGATTCCCACAACGTGATTTCCAGTCACCAAACGATTCATGTTTCTGAAGTTTGAATGGCCCAACCGTCTATGCCAAAGCTGACTCTCATCATTTGAAGCATGCGCAATGAGACAAGTAGTTTCGGTTTCGGCATCAATCTGCGACATATCCAGCTTGTATACATCACGATCTCTTGGAGCTTTCACCACTACCCATTCATTGTCGATCTTGAAACCTGGTTTGAGTATATAATAGAAAGAATCATCAAATAAAGTTGAATACGATTTATCACAAATTTGAGATACACTTAGTAAATTAAAGTTCAACTGTGCACAGTAGTTGACTTTATCAAAACTAATGATCCCATTTGATACGGTTCCTTCTCCTGTTATTTTACCTCCCGCATCACCTCCAAATGCAACGTGTGTACCATTTTTCAGCTTGAAATCCTGAAGCAAGGCATGGTTGCCTGTCATATGCCGGCTACACCCACTATCAACAAACCATGAGTTGATAGGTCTTCTTGGGCGTACCTGCATTTCAACAATCACTTAGTTAGTTTGGTCAACCCAGGCCCACACGGTCTTGGGTTTTCCGAATCTATCTGCAATAGTAACTTGTTGATATTGAACTTTTTGAAAATTTGTTTCATTTAAGAGATTTTGATGCTGATAACTATTGTTTCGCCCATTGGCGTTCATTGACTGCTTTCTTCTCAAAGCACTAAACCTTTCCTCTAACTTAGGATCACGGTTATTTTCAAACTTTTGATTTCTTACCATTAAAGCTCTTGGCTTAAAACTGTTAACCTGCACATTTCTTGATGAAAAGTTAGAAACAGAATTGTTTCGATTGAAATTTCTCAAAACCGGAGAATGACTTTGATTCATATTTTGAAAACCAAATGATTGATTTCTTTGAAAGTTTGAAAACGGAGTCATTTCTCTTGTTGAGTTTGATCGAAAGAAACAATCCTTTGTGTCATGGTTTCTTCTTTCACAAATATCACAAAATTTGTTATAATAACATTCTTCTGAAGAATGATTTCTTTTGTCACAGAAACTGCAGTACCTGTTAAAGAAACATTCAGCAGTTGCATGATTATATCTATCACAAATTTCACAATGTTTCTTGCTAATCCTAAAGAGCCGATTGTTAACTCTTGATGTTGAACCAAATTGTGATTCATTATCATGGTTGTTCGGTTTTAGATTAACGCTTTTCTGTGGAGACTTTGTTTGTGATTTTGATTGCATGGAACTTTGGTTCGATTTTAAGTTGTTCTGTTTGGTTACCTTTTTAGATTCAATTCTCTTATCATTGACAGCGGAAGACTTAGGACCTGAACCTGTTTTCAGACCAGAGTTAGATTTGATTGGAGAATTGATTGGTTTACCATAAGATCCATTCAGATCAAACGTTCCTGCAGACACAAACTTGATGTTCTTACCTTTTGACACTTTCTTGACAGGTTTAACTTTGTCAGTTTTAACACTTTGAACTTTGGTGTTATCATTCGATTTTAAGACACTTTTGCCTTTTGACTGTTTTGTTTCAGATTGATTGGTTATTTCTTCCGATTTCTGCTTCTTTGCAATTGAAACTTCAGCCTTCTTCACTTCTTGCTTCTTGATCAACTGATCAGCAACTTGCGCTTTTTGTTCTTTCTTCCACCTGATGTATTCAAGATCATTGTATCCTGAAAATTCACCTTCATCCTTCATCGTTTCTGGCTTCGGATTCAGTTCCGGATACTCAACCAGTTGAATCAGAACAGGCTCTGATTTGTTGCTAGCTTCATCATCAGCTTCAGTTGTCACACCATCTTCTTCTTTCAAACTTTCCATCAGTACTTCAGAACCTTCAGACTCGGATTTACTTCTTTGAATTTCTTTGAATTTTCTTTCATTTTCAGGTGAATGATCAAATTCATTAAAGTTTTCCGGTAAGGTTTGAGTGATTGAATTTGGCAATGGTTCATGAGTAAAACCCAACCCGGTTTTGGTTTTGTTACCTCTTTCATTAATGAGTTGTTTTACCATGGTTTTACAGCTTTTAACCTTTGTTAATTCAACTTGAGTGACTGCATGTGCAACTTTTTCTTGTTCAAAGTTCTTTGTCATTTCTTCAAGTTGTTTTGTTACCAATTCCAGTTCCTTTAAGGTCTTGTTCCATGATTCTTTAAGTGATAAAATCTTCTCATCAGAAATTTTATGATCAATTTTAAGTTGTTCATGAAGTTTTTCATGTTTACTTAATTTATCACCAATTTTAAAAGAATGAGTTCGATAATGTTCTACTTGTTGAATGCATTGTTCAGAACACAACCTTTCCTTCACATCAGCAGGTAATGGAACATAGTTAGGGGGTAAGTCATTACTAACCTTTGGTTGTTCGTTAGAAGATGAAGACTCACTGGATGTAGCCATTAGCGCAATTTCAGACTCAGATTCTTCAACAGGATCAGACTTTGCACTCCAGTCATATTCCTCTACATCTTCATTCTCATTATCAATCAGTTTACCATCCCCTTCTTCAGACCAGTCTTCTTCAACTTCACATACCAGTGCCAAACTTGATGTAAGATCAGATGTAAATTGTTCTGCATAAGCACTCCAATCATAACCATCTTTTACACTCACTACCAGTGCCTTTGTTTGATCTTCTGGTTTCTTTCCTTCATCCTTCAATTCAGGCATGGGAAGACTTTGGTATGGTTTCTGAAAGTAACGTTGATTTCTGCTTTGGTAGCTTGAAGACTGTTGTGAGCTTTGACCTTGACCTTGATTACTTGAACTAGCTTGGTCATTGAAATTCTGATTCTTGGGAGCTTTGCATTCTCTTGAGAAATGACCACGTCCATTTGACTTAAGTGACATCCTTGGTATGCTTGAAAACTTGCCATAAACGCTGTAAAAGCAGTTTTGGTCTCATCATCTTGCAACAGAATGTTCATTACATCTTTCACCTTGGCTTGAACATTCAAACTTTGATTTTCTTATTGTGTTTTCACATTTTGACTTTGAACTTGATTTCTTGGTGGAGATTGAGGTTGAGAATAAGTTGGTGAATTTGGAAAGTATGCTGAATCAGTATAGAAACTTGCACCAACAAATAAATCACCCTCTTCTTCAAACTTCATTGCATCTTGTGCAAGAAATGCATTCTCCACAGTATTGGCAGGATTTACCACATACTTATACTGAGCTTGTGAGCTTGATCTATCAGTATTTCTTGATCCTTCATCAATCTCAACTTCTTCAATCTTTCCAATAAGCAAATCTAATTCCATTGGAAATTTCTCAGTATGCTTTAACAGAGTAACAGTCTGCTTCCATGATGATGGCAAAGCACATAACAATCGATCATTCAAGTCTTGAAGTTCAGTCTTAACTCCGAGGTTTGACATCTCAGTAGTTAAATGAACAAATCTGTTCATCATTTGATGCACTGTTTCTCCATGAATATGTTCAAATAACTCCAATTGCCTTTTTAACTTTGATTTCTTCAAACTTCTCAATTGTTCTCCTCCTTCACATATCGACTTTAATGCCTTGAAACATGTATAACCAGTCTGATATGCATCCAATCTCGACAAAACTTGGAGTGGCAGTCCCTTGCACATTAAAGAATAAGCCTTGCTATCATTCTTCACTTTCTTCAAATCTTCTGCTGACAAATTATCCTCTGGATAAGGTTCAGTAGAGTCTTTGGTGTAGGTACTTGCACTATCTGGAGCAGTCTGAGTTGGAATATGAGGACCTTTTTCAATGGACTTCCATAAATCATTGTCAATGGAGCATAAGTGATGTCTCAGTCTGATTGTCCAATTTTTGAAATCTGCACGATTAACAAGTCTAGGAACACGGTTATCAGAATCATCATTAGGTGCTATTTTTAACAATTTTTAAAGAAAATATTTTTGGTTTTTGTTAATTTTTGAAAATAAATGATTAAAATACTGAAATAAAGACAAGTAATTAAAGACAAGATAAGAAAGACAAGAATTAAAACAACTAAAATGAGTCACACGGCTGAACAGTGAAAATCCTTCTTCACCCGGCTAAACAGTAGCTTTGTTCTTCACCTGGCAGAGAAAAAGTATTTACACGGCTAAACAGTTACACGGCTCAACAGTTGTAAAACTTTTGTTCTTGACCCGGCTGAACAATTACCCGGCAACAAGATATAACTTCACACGGCAATAACTTGACCCGGCTTGAATCTTGACACGGCAAAAAGGTTTACCCGGCTGAACAGTTGTCGATCACACGGCAAGGTTGTTTACCCGGCTACACAGTTTTGATCACCCGGCAGAAATTTTCTTAATCACCCGGCGTAACAGTGTATCACCCGGCACAACAGTGTTTGATCCGGCTGAACAGTAACACTTTTTCACGTCAAATTTTTTACCCGTCTAGTACAAAATCCTTTACACGGCTGCACAGGACCTAATTGTTCTTCAATCTAAGTCCAAAGGAAATTGTCTAAGTCAAATTTATCACCCGGCAAGTTAATCTTCAACCAAGTTCATACTGTTCATCATCTTCTCCATGAGAATTTTCTGGGTTTTGTCAAAAACTTGTCCAATTCGTTCAAAATTCACACACAAGCAGTGAAATAGTCCGATTATCAATCCCTAATCTCAATCAATCCAAAACATGATCAAATTTTGATGAATTTGAGCAAAATTCGATCGAACAGTAACTTTTTCAATCTTCTTAATTCCTCAGATCTGATGATAATCTGATAGAATTTGCACAATCGTTGTGAATTAGAAGTGATTGCGATGATAAATCACAACTAAAAACAGCAACAATTCATTCAGATCATGATATTTGAGCAATATTGTAGTGTTTTGCTTAAGAACAGCGAAGAACACAATACCGAAAGCTCTGATACCAATTGATAGGTTCAATTGGATCGTAAATATCGCTCAATGATCAGAATAACATGTACACAAACACAGTTCAATCACAAACACAATTCATACTAATAATTGTCTTTGTATATTGATGATCAAAGCAGTATTGTAATACAAGTGCAGGAGAAAATAAATCACACACACTAATTCTCTCTCTTACGTGAAAATGTGATCTAGCCTCTCTCCTCACACTCTCTCACTACATGCTTTTAGCAACAATTACAAGTTTAAGGAATATAACAAAATAGACCCTAAACTATATACAAACATATAAACAAAATACAAAGTAAATCTTAACTAGGAAATAACCCTAACAATGACTTTAGTATTTTGTTATGTTAAGCATGAGATGCAGGTCTTCTGATGATCTGGAAGCTATGGGCAAAATGTTTGTTTAGTGGTTAATTCAAAAACTACGAAGTTAATGTACTTGAGTCTTAAAAAGTAAATGGTGTTCCGTTGTTTGACTTAAGTTTTTGGACAACAAGAAGCTCCTAGAAATAGAATTTGATTTTACTTGAGAGTGAACAAGATTAAAGTTATGTTTCCTTTATTTTGATAGGTTTCTATATTTTTTAACCACTATATGCAAATTTAAACTTTGAAACCATAATTGAATATCACAGTTTGTCGAACCATCTACATTAACACGTAGAACTTAGAGATCGTAATAAATGCAATTTGCATCCTTGTGGTTTACACCTAAAGTTACTTTGCATCCACGTCTGGAAAATTAGACCGTTTGCACTCCTATGGTTTTTAAAGCGGGTCATTTGCACCTCTCCTAACTTTTTCCGTTAGTTATTTATTTTTGCCGTCCAAAAAAAAAACTTTTTCGTTAGTTAAGTGTTAATTGAAAGGGGTACAAACGACTTTTAAACATTTAAAAACTTATTATATCAATTTACATCCCTATGATTCCTATATTTTTGGACAATGGCTATGTTCTTGTACACAACATCACAAAAAACCGAAATATGAAGTTTTAAATTGGATTGAAGGTTTTGCCCTAAGAGTGATTAGGGAGTTTAAAATGGGTTGAAAAAGGAGTTTTAAATGGTTTAAAGAGAGGTAAAATTGTATTTTAACCATTATTTGGATGGTCAACTAACGGTCAAAGTTAGAGATGAGTGCAAATGACCCGCTTTAAAAACCATAATGGTGCAAACAGTCTAGACGAGGATACAAAGTGATTTTGAATGTAAACACGGGGGTGCAAATTGCATTTAACTCTAAAAATTATATTATTTTCACTCTTATGTATATCATCTATTGTAATTGATAACATTTATATATATTTGTTTTTATATATTTCTTTATTTAAAATATGTTACTCTTAGTTAACATGTTTCATTATAATTTTTTATTCTCGCGGCCCATGTTTCGAAGATAAATGTTTAGCGACATTTTCATTGAGAACAAATAAGATCGTTGCCATATGCAATCCGTGTTCTCACACATGTCTAGCTTTTGAGAGCAACTTATAACTTATTAACTTTTAAGAATGTTAAAAAAAGGTTAAAAAACGTTTGATAAACTATAAGTTGTTAGAAGAAAAGTTAATTAATTAGGGGTGTACACGGTTCGGTTTCAAACCGCGAAACCGTCCAAACCGTTCAACGGTTCGGTTTCACGGTCGGTTTATGTTTATACAAAAAACCGTTCGTAAAAAACCGGACCGGACCGTTATGAACGGTTTGGTTTATGGTTTATACCAAAAACAGTTTGTAAAAAACCGGACCGGACCGTACGCGCACGTGTGTGTGTGTGTCTCTATATATATACTAGATCTCATATATGAGTTTTTGTAAGTAAAGTATTATAACATGTATTAGTTTGTTGGTGCTAAAATAGGTCATAACTAGCATATCAATCATATATATAAAATATCATTATATGTATCATTATATTATATATATAATATAATACGTAAGTATATATATCATTATATTGTTACAACACAGGTAATCTTGCAATATTCAAATATATAATCAATTTCAATACCGGTACTTTTGAAAGTTTATAAGATTTTTACAAGATTTTGGGATGTTTTTTAGAGCTATTAAACTTGGAATATAAAGCTCAAACCGCAAAACCGAACCGGACCAAACCGCTCGTATGGTTCGGTTTAGGTTTGGTTTTTTACCTTAAACGGTTCGGTTTTGGTTTTTAATGTTAAAAAACCGCGATTAACGGTTTGGTTACGGTTTTGTCTAAAAACCGAAAACCAGACCGCGTACACCCCTAAAATTAATCATGACCTCTCACTTATTAATTTCTAAGAAAAGTTAAAAGGAAAAAAAAGTTAAAAATTTATACATATTAATAAAAGAAAGAAAATTTTTTTTATGCCACGTGTTATTCATTGGGATAGATTTTAGATACAATTTTCCGCTTTTCACTTTTGGAGGTAAAAATAGGCGGACCTAATCTACTATCCGAACCCGTATTAACACTAGTTTGACCCACATATATAATCTTAGAAACCCAATTGAAAAAAATCTCTTTCAAAATTAGGGTTCAGACAAAAACCTAAAATCGGTGCACCGCCGTTTCCTGCTTCTCATCTCCGATTCGTTTTTCATCTTCTTCCATCATCCAATCCTAGGAATCTGATTCCAAGGTATCCAAATGTTGTGCAAAGTAACCAAATTGTTTTTCTAGAGTTTGATTTGCAGTTGCAAGATGAATCAAACATGAAGATGGTTGGTGATTACGGAAGCTGTGTGAAGATGAAAATGATGGGTTTGATTGAGCAGGTAGATTTTTTGTTTCTTCTATTTGAAGATGGTAGGTTCGATTTAAGCAAACTTATGAGTAGGCAAATTGTTTTTTGATTCCAGTGAGGTTAGTGGTCAAGTTTTTATATACCATTTCTTTTTTTTTTTTTCTAAGTTCTTACCAATTTATCCATATTTTGCTATTTCTTGGTCACGTTACTTTTGATGTGAATACGTAAAATGACGATGCCCAAATATTATCATTATTTTAATAATCGCAAAATTTTAAATGGGTATGTTTGTAATATGAAAATTGTGACTTATCAACTGTAACATAGTAAACTGAACACCATTAATTGACTGTGTTGATGAATTGTAGTTGCATTATCAACTTACATGGAGTAGCATATGAGGTTTGTTCTTGAAGTAGCCTTGATTTTCGTATGCTAAGTTTTTGGTGTTGAATTCTGAAATACTAGCAAGTTTTCTGGCACGTTGAATTGACGTGCCGATGAAGACATCATGTAACGATCAAAGATCTGCAGGCAAGGTAATGTTAGTTTAAGTTCTTCTGCGCATATCCAGTTTTTATCGAGATTAGACGAAAAAAATTAATTGACAATGAAGTTATGTCACGATTCAATTCGTTTTTATGAATTAACAAACTTCTATTTTAAATAATAATACTGAATAAATTTTGAATTATGTATTTTTCATAACCGATCCGGTGTTCATGTAGCATGTAACATTCTTTCAAATAGTAATATAGAATAAATAAATTATGTACTATTCATAACTACATTCGTGTAACACACGGGACGGAACCTAGTAAAATAAAATAAAATAAGCAATCTGAAACAGCCCTAACACTATTTTCTTTAAACAGGGTTTGCACATATGAGAGCTATGAATTATTATCATCTTGGTGCATATGTTTGATTTGCCGGCAGAATCTTGTTTCTTCCATGGGAGCCACTGTCAAAGCCTTAACCAACAAAATCCTCACTCATCTCAAACTTAACAGCCTATCCAAAGCAGTCTCCATCTTATTCGACTCAACTGTTCCCGTCGACATCTCTCTCTACGCTTCCCTCTTCAAACTGTGTGCAACAAAACGTGCCATCATCGAAACCCGTAAACTCGAATCTCATCTATTAACCTTCAACCCAACACCACCCGTCTTTTTACTCAACAGGGCGATCGAGGCTTACGGTAAATGTGCGTGTCTGGATGATGCCAGGGAACTGTTCGACGAAATGCCTCAGATAGATGGTGGGTCTTGGAATGCTTTGATTTCAGCGTATTCGCTTAATGGGTTTGCAGATGAAGCTTTGAGCGTTTTCTTGGATATGAAGAGAGATGGGTTTTTATGGAATGAGGTTAGTTTCGCTAGTGTTTTGGGGTGTTGTGGTTCACTTTTGGAAGTTTATTTTGCCATGGGAATACATGGAGCCATTGTGAAGTATGGTTTTTCTGGAGATGTGATTATCGCGAGTTCGATTGTTGATGTTTATGGGAAAGCTGGATTGTTAAGTGATGCCAAGAGAATGTTTTATGATATTAGTTGTCCGAATGAGGTTTCTTGGAATGTAGTTATAAGGAGGCATTATGACATGGGGAAAGAGAAAGAGACAGTGGTTTTGTTTTTTGAAATGATTAGATTGAATGACGTTATGTCGTTAAGCTTTACAGTATCTAATGCTGTTTGTGCTTGCTCAAGGATTTCCGCCTTCAACGAGGGGATGCAAATACATGCTTTTGCTATCAAAATAAATCTTGTAGACACTTTGGTAGTTTCAGGATCTCTCATTGATATGTATTCTAAACACGGAGATTTAAAAAGTGCTCACAACGTCTTTAACCAGCCGAACACTAAAGATTTGTTTAACTGGACTTCAATGGTCACAGCATATGCAACAAATGGAAGAACCAAAGAGGCGAGGGAACTCTTCAACGAGATGCCTGAGAGAAACATCGTTTCGTATACGCCATGCTGGCTGGCTACACACGCAATTACAACTGGGAAGAGGCTTTAGAAATTGTCCATGTAGTATCCACAACAAATATTTTTTCTTTCTCACTTCGCCGCAACCTACGGCCACCCTTAGACTAAACCCATTCACAATCTAACCAACCCAATCTTTTTATTAAAATACTAATTTCTTACTCTTCCACCTATACAACCCAACCAAATAACATTTTTCATACCCCATTCACAATTCAAATTATTCTAACTTTTTATTACACAAAATAAAACATATAATTACTTTTATTATATTCAAAATACAGAATATTAAATTAACTATTTTATATTAAAGCAAATAGGTTATTTAGTTTAATTAAAATTCTTACCACCGTATTTGATAGCTAGAGTCCATTTGATTTGATGGAAGTTGAAGAATGATGGATCTTGGTTATCATTTTGGAAATATGTCATTTATTTGCGGTTTGAAT
Source organism: Tagetes erecta (assembly GCA_030867185.1). Lineage (NCBI taxonomy): Eukaryota > Viridiplantae > Streptophyta > Magnoliopsida > Asterales > Asteraceae > Tagetes > Tagetes erecta. Next base: position 22,889,956 of record CM061497.1, on the reverse strand, counting down.
TTGGTTATTGATATATATTTCATAAAATGGCCAGACTGCAGCATTTACAGGCATCTAGGGGTAAGCTATGACTGGAGTTTGGATTGGGGTTTGGGAGATACTTTATGGTAAAAGGTCTGTGATTGTTAGGTATAATGTGTTACTGTTACTTGATTTAATGGTTAATCGATCTATGAATACTTCGTTTCCATTTGATTAATGGGTAACTTGCTTGACCATTTAAGAGAGATGTGTGCAAGTAAGTACATTTCATTCTCTATTCAAATTAATTTCAGATTACTTGTTGTATGAAATTTTCTTCTTATTTAGTTTATGAAATGTTAACAAATACATGTTGTTTCTTCATTTATTCATGTTATTTTTTATAACTGGATATTCATGTTATTTTTGATAACTGGATTATAAAATTTTTAATCCTTATTTGTGTTTTGCTAAGCTATTCATTATTTATACAATCAATTGCTTCTATTCATTTTTACTGATCCCAAGTTGATTACATTAAAGTGATTAAACTTATGTTAAATTTTCGTATAAATCTTAGGGCAGTGTTATCTTCATCACACTAATGGGAGATTATGAAGATGAGCTTCAATATAAGTACAATTATTATAATATTTGGTTTAATCATATAATTTAACATACTGAGATTCATTTTGCTTATTTTGCATTGCATTGTTATTGTAAATTTATTGTTCCTTTGCTTTTGTTTTTTTCTTGAATCAAAGTATTCAAATGCATTTATGTTGGTGCATATATTGTGCATATGCATGATTACAAAGTTTCAAATCGATTGGTAGATGTGAGCATTTAGAAAGACATGGATGCCTCCGATTATCAATGGCCTAAACGGTATATGCTCTAGATTATGCTCTCTTAGTTTTGGTTTCGAATTAGATTTAATGGGAGAATAAATGGATTTGTGTTATTCAACTGAGATATTGTACACCTCCCCATTGTATTTTTCAATTTGCTTTCTCTTTGTTGTTATATGGTTGGTTTTGGATTAGATGCATGCCTAGACTTCATTCACTCCAATCAAAGGAAGAAATTAATACAAGAAGTTCAGACCCTCTGTTAGTTACAAAGGTAATGCTATAAACCAATTTTGTATTATGCTTTTGGTCTTTTACTGTTATGTTCTTTTATGAATCAGATTTGGTCATTTGGAATATTATAAAAAACGAAGCTGAAACTAATATAAAAACGTAGAGAAATACAAGGATGACTTAGTTGAATTCGAGGCATTATTTATACTTGTAGATAGATTTTCTTTATTGTAAAGTTGATAAAATCTAATTTAATGGCAAAGGAGGAGGTACATATTAGCATCACTATGTGTACTTCAAGTGCTTTTTAATGCTTTTTAATGGTATTTAATGATGTAATGCGTGCTTAATAACTTTTGATCTTAACTGCATAGTTAACCAAGATTTTGAATGTTGCGAAACAGAGGTACTTTCATATTTTATGATGGTTTTTGCTTTTATTAGCCAATTTTGTCATATTGCTGGTGTTAAATTGTTGTCTGCTATACAATGAAAACTTTAAATCCTAAAAAAGACATCCTTAAGTGAATTACCAACTACACTCAACCATGATTAACTGTTAGACATAAAAACATTATGGATTCTGGACAAAATATTTTTAGTAGGTTGGTGTTTTCTTTGATATCATTTACGGAGTTTGTCATATTGCAACTAAAATCTTTTTTACTTTCTTTATGGTTTTTTATTTTGTGTGATTTAAGGATTTGGTTATCTTGCAACTTTAGTGTGATGGGGTTTTTAACATTATAAGTCAAGAAAATAAAAACCTTTTATAAGTTTTGGTTGCCTTGAATTTCTTTTAATATTAATGTGTTTGTTTACATAAGCTGTAACGCAAATTTTTTTTAGTTTTCCACTTTATGCATGCAAATGCGAAATACTGATACTAACTTTATTTCTCTTCATTCTTCTTTCTTTTGATTTTGCTATAAGAAATTGTGATATGTCTTATTGATTTAAGCTTTCTTTATAATGATCGGATCTATGATGGGGTAGTGAATCGGATAACCTATGTGTCAAGGATTCAGGCTGGTCTGTATGCTCAACTACATAAGAGTCAGAATTCTTCTCCGTGGCTAATTTTTTTCTTTTGATTTCAATAACTCATTTTCAAGTTTCATGAACAATGGCCGGTGGTTTTCTTCAGTAGTTAATAGGTGCATTGTTATTCAAGTTTTTTGAGGTGTTTGGGTTTTTACAATTCTTTGTGTTTTATTAAGATGCTTTGATGATGAGGTTGAAAGATATTATATTAACTGAATGTATAATAGTAGAAGTAATATACTTTTTATCTTAATGTTATAAAAAAATGAAAGAGGTAACTTAATAGAAACATACGTAAGTTTCAATTTTGTTCTAATTAAGTTACTCAAATTCAAAACTTGTTCTAATTAGGTCACTCATCCTCATATTTTATTCAAATTATAGGTTTTAAAATGTTTTCGCATGTTTTTTTACGTTTAAGTTAGGAATTATTTTTTACATTTTTTAATGCTAATGTGAGATGGTGATATGAATTGTAGGTTTATTTTTTAATATAATTAACATGTTTTCAAATTTTTTAATATAATTACATATATTAAATATTTCAACCCTCACATCATCTCCTCAATTCCTTTCTTGACTTAAACAAAATCTAACAACTGCTCGATTTGGAGGTTTAGACTGTTTAGTCACCCAATTTGAACAAAATATGCTTGAGTGACATAAATAGAACAAAAGAAAAAAATTGAAACTTGATTATTTTTCCATGATATTTCCCCAAAATGGAACCACAATAGAATGAACTGTCACTATAAAACTTTAATTCAAAAGATAATAGATGTAGTATTAGAGATCTCAAGACTAAGGAACATAAATGTGCAATTTTTCGCACAGTATTTAAATCTGTAAATTTTGATGTAACTTTTAATAAAATGGACTAGCTAGCTTTTTCACTTTACAAGTGACTTTCTATAACTATGTAAAACCCTAAATTTTGACATAAGTATATGTCGATAATGGGCGGGTGTTCATGTAAATAGCACGTTGAATAAAAAGTCCTAATGTATATAGATAAACCCTAGGGGTGATAGAGGACTTAAAATGAAGAACGTGGGCGAAAACGGAACTCAAATCGGAGTTATAACGAAGCGGGAAATGCGAAAACACCCGAGGAATGCCCGAAAACTTCTTTCGAGCATATCTTGACTTAGAAGAAGAGTTACGGAGCCCATAATATGCGGGAAATGCGAAAACACCCGAGGAATGCCCGAAAACTTCTTTCGAGCATATCTTGACTTAGAAGAAGAGTTACGGAGCCCATAATATATGAATTCCACGTGTTTCGACGAGAGGAATCTGAAAATGTGGGTTACGCGGTCCGCGCATCATGGGGTAGGCCCCTGCGCGTATCGCCTAGTGTCAGTCGGGTGGAAAACAGCTGTCAGGCACTTGCCTGTTACGCGATATGCGCAGGAGGACCCATGGTCCTGCGCGTAGCACCTAGAACAGCCCAGACAGCCTATAAAAGGGGGTGCAACCCCCCTTCACTTGTGCTCACACCTCTCTCTCTCTCTAGAACTTTTTAGAGAGAGAAACCAGTTAATTTTCTTGCGGAATCGCGCCTCGTGTGCGGTACCCTGCGTCGTGACGTTCCTTCGAGTCTCGGGCGTGTGTAGATCGCTTGGCGTGCATCGAGGTTCTGCCCGAGTGAAGAGCAGTGGTCATCTAGGTGGGGCGCAATTGAAGATCGGTGATCGACGAGGTAAATGGTCTTTCATTCTCGATTAGTTTAGGACGGGAATCGGGTTGAGAACCCGATGGGAATGCGGGGTGAAGATACCCGCATAGCACAAGGGACGTGCTAGGGGAAATAGTTGCAGGATTAAACACCCGCAACTAACGGGTAGATTACCCGGGGAGGGTGCGGGTTGAATATCCGTAACGTAGGGGTATGATATCCGTTGTTAACGGGTAACGTATCTATGTAGGATTCGTTTAGATTCCCGAGGTTCGGGATTTGGTAAGCGTAGGTGGCAACGACTCGTGTCTAGTCGTATGCTTCGCTAGTTATGCCCTAGGACATACATAGTCTTAGGAATCGTTGTTTATAATGTTGTGATATCGCGTTATAGGTGGATTATAGCTATTGAGGTTGATTGTCGGTATAGCTGTTTGTGTTGATTGTGAAGATATCCGTTTGGATTGATTGTTGGGACTAGATCAAGGAACGAAGCTAGTTGTGAGCTAGTTGTGATCTCGTTGAGGTGAGTTCATACACTTAAACTCTTTTGAAATGATTGTATGTTTTACAAAACTAGATGTGTTGCTTAAACCTTTTTTGGTTGCAAATGATTGTGAGTTTTTGTATAAACTCTTTTGGAATGGTTGTGTTCTTAAACTGTTGTTTATGAATGGTTGGCTAGCATTCTACGGTAAATATCGGGCAATACCACTTCTGTTATTGGGTGACGGGCGGTAAACTCAGTGAAGGGTATATGCATATATTCTGCTCCAGCACAGACGTGCCTGACGGAGTTGTTGAGGGGTTTATCGTATTGACTGTGTATATTTATCTGATGATGCTAGTATGTTTATGAAATGCTTGTAAGTGATGGAGTTAGTGGTAACTCTTAGATCAATGGAGCTTGGTAACTCGTTGATCAAGGTTTTTACAAGTATTTGGTTGAATGTTTGAAATGTTTTGTAAAATGTTTTATTATGAACTCACCAGCGTAAGCTGACCCTTTCTTTTAAAACTTTTTGGCACACATCCTAGGTGCCGTGTGATGCAGGAAAGCACTATTGAGGCTAGAGCAAGTAGAGGGCTTGCAGGCTTAGAAGATAGACGCTCTGGACCTAGAATAGTTGCTAGCTTTAGTTGTTGATGTTATGTATCAAACAATCATTTGTCATTTTGAGAACTATGTAATTGTAGTTTGAAGTTTAATGTATGAACAGCTTTATGTTTTAAGCTGTGTGTGTGTATGTTGTTGATTCCGCTGCGTTGCTCCTGATATCCATTCGTCACACGCGTGTAAACCCCCGGGCACCTGGGACCGCCCGCTGTGTTGGGGTTGTGACAGGCTTGGTATCAGAGCCGTAGTTTAAGCGAACTAGGTACAAGCTTAGTATTTAGACTTAAACTAAGATAAGATAGGATAACTGCCCGCATAGGTGTATAGATGTTTCCTTTTTGGATAGGGAAATGGGTTTTGGTATGAACGTGGCGGAGAATGGCTAAGAACACGATCAGCGCGGTAAATAAATAATTGCAACTGGCCACTGTCATTATTTGTTTACAAGCACTATATTGTTCTTAATCATGGTCTAGAAGGTTGAGGTGTTATATCTAGGGGCTTCCACCAAAGGTCCGAACGCATGTGAAGGCGAAAGGGCCAACGACCTTTGATGAAGCAGTAGGACTGAGCGCAATCATCTATGATGAGGTGCAAAGTCAAGAGGTACATGAAGGAGAAAGGAAGAGGAAGTCGGAGGATAAGAAGAGTGGTTCTGGGAGTAGATTCAAGTTCAAAAAGGGAGAAGGCGGTAGCAAAGATAAGGGGAAGGTAGGTGAGGAATATCAAGAGAAGAGGTGTTACAGATGTCAGCAATCAGGACATCTCTCAAGGTCGTGTCCGACGATTAAGTGCTATAATTGTAAGGAAACAGGGCATTTTAAGAATGATTGCCCTAAAATTAAAGGAGGAAAGAACCCAACCAAAGGGCGGATGTTTGTTATGAAGAAGGGTGATGATAAAGAAGTTAATGAGGATGTTGTGGCAGGTATGTTCCCTCTAAACAACGTTTATGCTAAGGTTTTATTTGACACGGGTGCAAATAAGAGTTTTGTGTCAACTTCCTTTGGTAAATACCTAGGAAAAGAACCTGTAGTACTAGATCTTGCTTATGAGGTAGAAACCGCAAATGGAGGAAGTGATATGATAACAGTAGTGTATAAGGATTGTTTGCTTAATTTAAATGGTGTTGACTTTCCAGTTGATGTTATGCCTATGAACTTGTGTGGTTATGATGTAGTCATAGGAATGGACTGGTTAACTTATAACCGAGCCCAAGTTGATTGTGAGAAAAAGTTGGTTAGGGTATGTAAGTCAGATGGTGAAACATTAGTGGTTAAGGGAGATAGTATCGGAGGTAATATCCGGATGATATCTGCAATTAAGGCTAGTAAATGTTTGATGAAAGGTTGTGAGGCTTTTATAGCCTATGCTTTAGATGCTAAGCCCGAAAAGCAGATTTCGGATATCCCAGTCGTGTGTGATTACCCTGACGTGTTTCCTGATGACTTACCTGGACTCCCTCCCAACCGACAAATCGAATTTCGAATTGATTTAATACCTGAAGCAAGGCCGATTGTGAAGGCTCCTTATCGTTTGGCGCCCTCCGAATTGCAAGAGCTGATGAAGCAAGTCCAGGAGTTGCTCGACTTAGGCTTCATTAGACCGAGTTCATCCCCTTGGGGTGCACCAGTGTTGTTTGTGAAGAAGAAGGACGGTTCCATGCGGATGTGCATCGACTACCGTGAGCTGAACAAGTTGACAATTAAGAACAAGTATCCATTGCCGAGGATAGATGATCTGTTTGATCATCTGCAAGGAGCCAGCTATTTTTCCAAGATCGATCTTAGGTCTGGATACCATCAACTGAAGGTGCGGGAAGAAGATATTCCCAAGACGGCTTTTAGAACCCGTTATGGGCACTATGAGTTTTTGGTTATGTCCTTTGGGCTAACCAATGCCCCTGCAGCATTCATGGATCTCATGAATAGAGTCTGCAAGCCGTATCTAGACAAGTTTGTCATTGTCTTTATTGATGATATTTTGGTCTATTCGAGAGATCAAAATGATCATGCTGAGCACTTGAAGAAGGTATTGGAGACTCTTAGACAAGAGAAGCTGTATGCTAAGTTCTCCAAGTGTGATTTTTGGAAGAGAGAAGTTCAATTTCTTGGGCATGTGATAAATGAAGATGGTGTTCAGGTAGATCCAACTAAGATAGAGGCTATAATGAAATGGGAAGTCCCGAAGACTCCCACGGAAATTAGAAGCTTCTTAGGCTTAGCTGGGTACTACCGAAGATTTATCAAAGACTTCTCCAAGATTGCTACACCGATGACTGCATTAACGCGGAAGAAGGCTGAGTTCAAATGGGGACCCGTGCAAGAGGAAGCCTTTAGTGTCTTGAAGAAAAAGCTTTGTAGCGCTCCAATCCTTTCATTACCCGAAGGTAATGAGGATTTTGTGGTATGTTGTGATGCCTCGCTTAATGGTCTTGGTTGCGTGCTGATGCAACGAGAGAAGGTCATTGCCTATGCATCACGACAATTAAGCATTCATGAGAAACGTTACACCACACATGATTTGGAATTAGGTGCCATAGTGTTTGCCTTGAAGACTTGGCGACACTATCTTTATGGTATTAATTCGTGATATATTCGGATCACAAAAGCCTCCAACACCTTTTTGATCACAAGGAGCTAAATATGAGGCAACGTAGATGGATGGAATTGCTTAGCGATTATGATTGTGAGATCAAATACCACCCTGGCAAGGCCAATGTGGTAGCAGATGCCTTGAGTCGGAAGGAGAGGGTTAAACCCATTAGAGTAAGGGCTTTGCAGATCGTTGTAACGATCAATTGGAAGGATTAGATCGTTGAAGCTCAGACAAATGCCTTGAAGGAAGAAAGCATCAGGAAGGAGCGAATGGTTGGAAAGGAAGGTTTGTTAACAAAAGGGAATGATGAGATTCTAAGGTTTGGATCAAGAATTTGGATACCAAAGTTTGGAGGTATCCAGGATAAGATTCTTGATGAAACCCACAAGTCTAAGTACTCGATTCATCCTGGAACAGATAAGATGTTCAAGAGCTTGAAAGAGCATTATTGGTGGCCCAACATGAAGAGATCAATTGCACAGTATGTGCAAAGGTGCTTTACTTGTTTGCAAGTTAAGATTGAGCATCAGAAACCAGCAGGTCTGTTACAACAGATAGAATTACCAGTTTGGAAGTGGGAAAGAATAACGATGGATTATGTCACGAAGCTCCCAAGAACTCGTGCAGGGCATAATGCCATATGGGTGATTGTGGATCGATTGACCAAGTCGTCCCATTTCATACCATATAACGAGAGTTACTCACCGGAGAAGATGGCGAAATTGTATATCAAGGAGATTGTGAGTAGACATGGTGTGCCACTTTCGATCATCTCTGACAGAGATAGTCGATTCACGTCTAGGTTTTGTGCGAGTTTGCAAAAAGATCTAGGAACTAGATTGAATTTGAGCACGGCATATCATCCTCAAACCGATGGGCAGAGTGAGCGTACGATCCAAACCCTTAAGGATATGTTGCGTGCGTGTGTGATTGACTTTAGTGGTAGTTGGGATGAATTCTTACCATTGGTTGAGTTTTCATACAACAACAGTTATCACACCAGTATAGGGATGGCACCGTTTGAAGCACTTTATGGAAGAAAGTGCAGAACTCCTGTTTGTTGGACGGAAGTTGGGGATGATCAGTTGTGTAGTACAGAGATGATGTTAGAAACAACCGATAAAATCCAACTGATTAGGCAAAGGCTGAAAGCTGCCCAGGATAGGCAGAAAAGTTATGCTGATGTTCGTAGAAGGCCCTTAGAATTCAAAGTTGGAGATTACGTGATGTTGAAAGTATCTCCATGGAAAGGAGTGGTGAGGTTTATCAAACGTGGAAAGTTAGCCCCGAGGTACATTGGTCCATTTAAGGTTGTTGCGAGAGTTGGGAAAGTTGCTTATAAGCTTGAGTTACCGGAAACCTTGAAGGGTGTGCACGATACCTTTCATGTGTCAAACTTAAGGAAATGTTTGGCAGATCCGAACCAAGCTGTACCTCTCAAAGATGTTCAAGTAAGTGAGAAGCTATCTTTTACTGAGAGGCCAGTGAAGATTCTTGATACTCAAGAAAGAAAGTTGAGAAAGAAAAGAATCCGGTTGGTGTTGGTCCAATGGGAAGGACAAAGAGGACCGGAGAAGACTTGGGAATTGGCTAGTGAGATGAAAGCCAAATACCCTCAGTTATTTTAATAATATTCGAATTTCGAGGACGAAATTCTTTTAAGGAGGGGAGAAATGTAAAACCCTAAATTTTGACATAAGTATATGTCGATAATGGGCGGGTGTTCATGTAAATATCACGTTGAATAAAGAGTCCTAATGTATATAGATAAACCCTAGGGGTGGTAGAGGACTTAAAATGAAGAACTTGGGCGAAAACGGAACTCAAATCGGAGTTATAACGAAGCGGGAAATGCGAAAACACCCGAGGAATGCCCGAAAACTTCTTTCGAGCATATCTTGACTTAGAAGAAGAGTTACGGAGCCCATAATATATGAATTACACGTGTTTCGACGAGAGGAATCTGAAAATGTGGGTTACGCGGTCCGCGCATCATGGGGTAGGCCCCTACGCGTATCGCCTAGTGTCAGTCTGGTGGAAAACAGCTGTCAGGCACTTGCCTGTTACGCGATACGCGCAGGAGGGCCCATGGTCCTACGCGTAGCGCCTAGAACAGCCCAGACAGCCTATAAAAGGGGGTGCAACCCCCCTTCACTTGTGCTCACACCTCTCTCTCTCTCTAGAACTTTTAGAGAGAGAAACCAGTTAATTTTCTTGCGGAATCGCGCCTCGTGTGCGGTACCCTGCGTCGTGACGTTCCTTCGAGTCTCGGGCGTGTGTAGATCGCTTGGCGTGCGTCGAGGTTCTGCCCGAGTGAAGAGCAGTGGTCATCGAGGTGGTGCGCAATTGAAGATCGGTGATCGACGAGGTAAATGGTCTTTCATTCTCGATTAGTTTAGGACGGGAATCGGGTTGAGAACCCGATGGGAATGCGGGGTGAAGATACCCGCATAGCACAAGGGACGTGCTAGGGGAAATAGTTGCAGGATTAAACACCCGCAACTAACGGGTAGATTACCCGGGGAGGGTGCGGGTTGAATATCCGTACCTAGGGGTATGATATCCGTTGTGGACGAGTAACGTATCTCTGTAGGATTCGTTTAGATTCCCGAGGTTCGGGATTTGGTAAGCGTAGGTGGCAACGACTCGTGTCTAGTCGTATGCTTCGCTAGTTATGCCCTAGGACTTACATAGTCTTAGGAATCGTTGTTTATAACGTTATGATATCGCGTTATAGGTGGATTATAGCTATTGAGGTTGATTGTCGGTATAGCTGTTTGTGTTGATTGTGAAGATATCCGTTTGGATTGATTGTTGGGACTAGATCAAGGAACGAAGCTAGTTGTGAGCTAGTTGCGATCTCGTTGAGGTGAGTTCATACACTTAAACTCTTTTGAAATGATTGTATGTTTTACAAAACTAGATGTGTTGCTTAAACCTCTTTTGGTTGCAAATGATTGTGAGTTTTTGTATAAACTGTTTTGGAATGGTTGTGTTCTTAAACTGTTGTTTATGAACGGTTGGCTAGCATTCTACGGTAAATATCGGGCAATACCACTTCTGTTATTGGGTGACGGGCGGTAAACTCAGTGAAGGGTATATGCATATATTCTGCTCCAGCGCAGACGTGCCTGACGGAGTTGTTGAGGGGTTTATCGTATTGACTGTGTATATTTATCTGATGATGCTAGTATGTTTATGAAATGCTTGTAAGTGATGGAGTTAGTGGTAACTCTTAGATCAATGGAGCTTGGTAACTCGTTGATCAAGGTTTTTACAAGTATTTGGTTGAATGTTTGAAATGTTTTGTAAAATGTTTTATTATGAACTCACCAGCGTAAGCTGACCCTTTCTTTTAAAACTTTTTGGCACACATCCTAGGTGCCGTGTGATGCAGGAAAGCACTATTGAGGCTAGAGCAGGTAGAGGGCTTGCGGGCTTAGAAGATAGACGCTCTGGACCTAGAATAGTTGCTAGCTTTAGTTGTTGATGTTATGTATCAAACAATCATTTGTCATTTTGAGAACTATGTAATTGTAGTTTGAAGTTTAATGTATGAACAGCTTTATGTTTTAAGCTGTGTGTGTGTATGTTGTTGATTCCGCTGCGTTGCTCCTGATATCCATTCGTCACACGCGTGTAAACCCCCGGGCACCTGAGACCGCCCGCTGTGTTGGGGTTGTGACAAACTAACTTTGTTATTATGTTGATTGCCATTTACAATATTAGTCATTAGAGTAGGATTTGGCTTGATGCTTCTCAGGTATTACTTGATCGTAATTACATGTTCGTTGACTTAGTTTGTCTGTTAATTTATTTTGTATAATCCTATTATTCTTGCTTTACATGTTTCTAGTTTTTAGTTTTTTTCAATTTTATATCATAATCTTTTTGATCCCGTTGCATAGTGCGAGTCCCGCTGCATCGCGCGGGTCTCTACTAGTATATATATAGTAGAGTTATCCTACATAGGGTTGGAAATCTAAGAAGTCTAAGAAGGATTTATGACCTTTAGATCTCTCTTTTAATGGTTGAGATCAATTTGTAGGGAAAAATTTGGTGGAAGGGTCCCCCACTGTTTTTAAAACGTTCATAACTTTTGGATACGATATTATTATTTTTTAAAATTACACCAAAAAAACAAGCGTTTTGTTATCTTTAAAACGCGTATAATATTGATATATAAAAAATATAAAAAAAATTCGGCACTTGTCTAGTCCTTGCGTAATATCATGTGATTGTGTTATATTATAACTAGTGAAATATCACTTTTATCGGTTCATTCTTAAGTCATTATGTAATATCATCTTATTTTAAATATTTGTTGTGTCATCTTATGTGTTTAGAAATTATCACCGTGTCACAAATTGTTAATATGTGTTTGAGAAATGTTCAAAGACAAAGTCATTTTTTGTTAAAAAATGTGAGAATGACACAATGGTAAACAAAGACACAATGACACTTTTAAAAAAATTTTAACTCACAATATAAATCAAATTTTAAAAAAGTGGTTCGGAGACCTTGTTCCCATGTATTCCTCTTTCAAAAAATAAATAAACGAAAAATTAAAAAAAATTAAAAAAATTACAGTTTTTTTATTTTTTAAATTAGACACAATGAAAAAAGACACAATGAGAAAATAGTAGTTTTTTTAAGTTTTATTTATTTATTTTTGAAGGAGGATGTTGTGGGAGCAAGATCTTTGAAATACTTTTTGTGTTATTGTGTAATTATTATTAGATCATTGTGTAATTATTATTAGATCATTGTGTAATACTTGTCAAATAAGATTACACAATGACCCGATGAACGACACAACAACCCTACGGATGACATAATCACAATGACCAGACGAAAGACACAATGACCTGATGGAAGACACAATGACCTGATGGAAGACACAATGACCTGACGGAAGACACAATGAGCTGAAAAAATGTGAAAAAAGTTCGTTTTTTATATATCAATATTAAACGCGTTTTAAAGAGAAAAAAATGCTCGTTTTTATGGTGTAATTTGTTTAAAAAATAATGTCGTATGTGAAAGTTATAAACGTTTAAAAAAAGTGGGGGAATTGACATGTGACTTGCATGTGGAGAGAGAATATTTAAAAAAGTAGGCATGAATAAAATACCCCGTCTCCTAATTTTCCTAGATGTCACATGTCAATCTCTTATTGCTTCTTAGCCTTCTTAGATTTCTAATACTATGTAGGTGAACCTCCCTCTATATATATATATAGATTGAGGTTTTTCTAAAAAGGGTTAAAACTCTAAGAAGTGTAGGAAGCATTCACAAACAAACACGTGTCCATGAGGGTGAAAAAACACGGAGGGGCAACGTCGTCTTTATACATATGACGTTGATTTGCGAATCCCGGCCATCACTCTCGATGTTCATTTATGGCGTTTTTTTACGTCTATTAATTACGAACATCCGATCATGTATGACGTTTTTTATTAGTTAATTTTTTCATCAGAGTGGTGTTATTTTATAGAGCCAGTTTATGCATGGTGTTTTTTATAAGCTATGTTGTTTTTGTTTGTTTTTGACGTTTTTGTTTACTAATTACGAAGTTCAAACGTAAAAAACACCATGATTCAGAAGACACAGATCTAAGAAACACTATGGCGCGCGTTTGATTTTTGTGTTAAAACACACAGATCTAAGAAACACCATGGCGTCTGAATTTTGCGCGTGACCAAAACATCAAAATAATTACAAAAATGCCACCGCGTTCATCTGGGACGTAAAACACCATAATTCAATGTCCTAGATTACTTCTTAGCCTTTTTAGATTTTTAAGCCTTTTTAGAAAATCTCTCATATATATATATATATATATATATATATATAAATATATATATATATATATAAATATATATATATATATATATCAGAATGTTGTTATTGTGCGCGCGCGCACACACACACACATATATATATAGGGGCAACTTCATGTGAGAACTCATTTTTAGGAAAGAACTGAGTGAGAACCGATTTAACTGTTATATTTTTTATTATCTAAATTGATAAAAATGCTTGCAAACTTACAAATTATAAGATTTATTTATAAAAAATATGATTTGCATCGTTTTTTGTTGAAATGCATATATGCACCCACATTATATATGCAAATATGCACACGTTTTAGTTTTTAAAAAAACCGAGGAGAGAGGTGATAAAATTTAAGAAATAATGAAAAATAGTAATAAAACAATATCTTTTTACTTTACCATTGTTATTGAAGCAATAAATACATGACTTATATGGTTCTTAGATTATCAATCATCTCGTGACATATTGTGTTATGTTTCTATTAAATTTTCTTATTTGTGTATCTTTTACAAAAGTTTATTCGACTCAACGCAAAAGGTAAGTTTCATGAGTGTCTTCTCGTGTTATTGAGGTGGTAAAATCCTCGGTCTAAAAATGGATCAAAACTGATTATGGTTGAAACACGTCATTTAAATATGAATCAACGTAAACCGAGTCAAGGTTAACTCGATAAGGCATTTTTTTGTCAGGGTACAAGCCTAAAAGAGAAACAATAATCGGTGAATTCAAACATGCTCGATTCAAAATTTAACATTAATCCCTGTAACAACATTTCATTTATAGGTAGTAAAATGGTGAAATTCAAACATGCCAATAACATTTAAAATATTTTAATTCATACAAACCTCATACATCATTTATATCTCCCCTGCATTTTAAAAAACCTTAATAAATATAACCAAATAAGAAAAAACATACTTGCAATGACAAACGAAGTCTAATGTACTTCCATTCTAAAGTAGAAAAATGAGTTGTGTAAAATATAAAGACATGTCAAAAGTCAAGTAGGGTCACATTAAAGAAAAGTCTTAATATGGGTATTAATTTTAAGGGTTCTTATCTTCCTAAATTTATCCGGTATATATATTTGATGAACCAACAAACTGGATATTAGCACACATGAAACAACAAAAGTCACTATATACAAGAAATCCGAAACCACAAATTGAAGAAGTCAAAGAAACACAAATTGTACATAATCTTTTTTCAAATTTCAACTCTTCAAATCTTAACAATTACAATAATTTCCAACTCATTTCCAAAGCTAATCTTTTGAGTAAATACCTATTCATTTGACCCATATGTTACTTTTTGTTGCATTTCGTATCAGCTAACAAACAAATTTGTAAAATACAGATTATCATATAAACAAATCCCTTTTTTTGACAAAAAAAATATATTTATTCGCTAAAATGAATCTTCAAAACGTGTTATACTGATAATGAGGTTTATATGACTCATCCATTCTTAACATATGTTTTTTTATGTCACAAAGGGAAATCAATATAAAAATAGTTATGTCACACCACCATTCTAACTACAACCCCAACCTTCCAAAAACACACAACTTCTATTTTAAGAATCTGAACAATGAAATTATGAAACAGAATGAAAGTTATCGTGGACCGGGTCAGGCAAACGACTCATCAATAGACAAATCTTGATCGTTGTCCATTAGATCAAGTGAATCAAAGTTCAAAATCATATGTCTTGGTTTCATCAGAACTACCTTCTCACGCAACTGTTTCCACTCCCCTTTGAATCAATATTGCATCTTGTATATCCTTAATAACTTCAGACATTGATGGTCTCACTTTCTCGTGTGGCTGCACGCACATCAAGGTTTTTTCGGCTATCTTCCACATTGATTGGATGTCGTAATCATTCCCAAGAGCTGGATCAATGATTCCTTGAATGTCCCCGCTCTCTATAAGCATTTTTGCCTATTATCATATCAATACAATCATTAATACTTGACATTTTCATAACCATACCGTGGGGCAGCGCTGCTTAGAACAGGTCCTCACTAGATCTCAACGCTGTTCCTAAGTACTGTTCTTCATGGCTGAGGATAACGATCCCCCTGGGTTCAGGTCGTCACCGACGTTTCATGTGTCAGCTTCCAGCCATACGTCCTCTGAAATGGCTGGACAAAACACTCCAACAACGGACGGACTTCAGGTCGAACCGTCACTTCAAGACTTGCAAACTTTTCACACTCCATCTCCTTCGCGAATGGGTTTGTCGTCACCGAGAGACGATTTGTTTTTCCCTGTGGAAAAAATAGATTTAACCCCTGAAGGAGTAAGGAGACATTTTTTGCAGCTTAGAGAGTTGATGAATGGCTACGTTAGTGAAGAACGAGCAAAAGGGGTAAGGGTTAGACTTGCGTATGGTGATGAGCCAGAGATAACTCTCACTCCACCACCACCACCTTTTGATTCAACAACCTCCCCCTCTACGTCTCGTTGGACTCCAAGAGAAACTCACAGCAGACCGGTGGAAAGGGCGAACCAAGAGACTTCACCAGCCATAACTCCAAGAAACTTAGAACTCACTATGGATCAAGTGTTCCAACAACCTTCGGTATCACCTCCTACAGCCACATCTTTTGAAGAGGCTTTGAGGTCACTACCCTTGCTCCAAAGTGTGGTCTCTCCCATACCAGTCCCGGCCAACTGCTCAAGTCCTTCACCGTTCACACCTCAAGGATTTGCATATCCTAACTACATGCATCCCCAGATGGCAGCCTTCATGATGGCTCAGGCTGCTCAACAGTGGGGAGGGGCTTATCCATGGATGTTTCCACCTACCAGCTCCCCCCTAACGGCTCCTCAGGCCTCAAATATTCCCATCACTGGTCAACCCACTCCTAACCCTCCTGTGACCACGCAGCAAGTATCACCTCCGGTGGTCACACACGAGGCAGGAACCTCCAGACAAACGACACCAAGCGAGCCCTCGAAGCCTTATAGATCGAGCTCCTTGTCCTGTTTTTCGGAAGAAATTGCTAATTTCGAGTTCCAAGCCAAGATCAAGATGCCATCAAACGTGAAAACATACGATGGGACAGAAGATCCAGAGGACCACCTCCAAGTGTTCACCGGAGCAGCCTCCGTAGAACGTTGGACTAATGCAGAATGTTGTCACATGTTTATGCAAACACTTGTCGGATCTGCACGACTTTGGTTTAGTAGCCTCCCAGCAGGGAGCATACACTCTTTCGATGACTTGCATAGAAGCTTCTTGACGAACTTCACACAGCAAAGAAGGTACACCAAAGATGCAGCGGTGCTTTATCAGATCCAACAAAGAGACAACGAAGATCTGAGAAGCTTCATGGAAAGATACAAAAAAGAGGGGCTGAGCTACAACGGAGCCACGGAAAAAATGCGTGTTTCCGGCTTCATGAACGCCATAAGGCCTAAAAAGCTCCTTTGAAACCTCCATGAAAACATCCCTCAAACGATGAAAGAGACCTTTGAGCGTGCTGAAGCCTACCTTCGGGGCGAGGAGGCACTTGACAATAGGGAGACCAGGAAGCGAGATCGTCAACCCTGGAGGGGGAACTCATCCCCTAACAAGAAGCCACACTTTCAACCCTTTGTGGAACGGCGATCTCACCGCCATTATGACCACAAAAGAAGGGATGACAGGCGAGATTCCCCACGCTCAAGTAAAGGTCATGACAAAGAAAAACATGTGTTTACTGTGCTGACAAAAACACCTTTGGAGGTCTTTACGACTGAGGAGGCTAGGTACAGCTTCAGACCTCCCAGACCTCTCACCAAGCCAGTCAGCAAGCGAGATTCAGGAAAGTTTTGTGTCTTTCACAATGACGTTGGTCACCACACCAACGACTGCTTTCAGTTAAAAAAGAGAATCGAAGAAGCTGTTAAGTCAGGTGATCTGGCCCACTTGGTGAAGGAGTTCAAAGATAAAAAAGAAAGCAAGAAGGGGGCAGAATGCAATATGGTACACACGGAAGCCAGGCCCTTTGGGAGACCCCGCTCAGGAGCCTGGACCCAACAGAGCATTGATTTCCCCCCGATTGATCCCGAAACATTCATTACTACACCGGTCAACATAGAAGCCGAACTAGATGGCTCCTTGACAAATCGGGTGTACATGGATTGTGGGGCAGGAGCTGAAATCATGTATGAAAGATGCTTTCTCCAGCTCAGCGAAGAAACAAGGGCGAAACTACAACCATCTGAGACACCACTGGTTGGATTTGCAGGAGAGAGGGTCCACCCCTTGGGTCAAATAACTCTTGAAGTTTGCCTTAGGGACGGGGACCTCTCCAGGGTTGAGGAACTGACGTTTGCTGTGGTACGACACCCTTCTCATTATAACATCATAATTGGGAGATCGGGTATAAGTGCCTTCCAAGCCATAGTCTCGACAAGTCACGGGATGATGAAGTTCTTAACAGAAGGAGGAGTCGCCACCCTGAAGCCCACAGCAGAAGCTCTTCTCATAGCCTCAGCTAAGGAAGCTTCAGAAGCTGAGCAGAAGCAGGTCATAGAAGTGAGCCTCAATGCTTCATATCCCGAACAGACAATCAAGGTTAACAACAACCTTTCTAGTCACATCTTAAGAAAAATAATAAAGTTGTTGCAGGAAAGCCAAGACGTTTTTGCATGGTGTCCGGAAGATATGACAGGAGTCCCCAGGAACACTTCTGAACATTCACTGAACATCTACCCCGGTCACAAGCCGGTTGTTCAAAAGAAAAGAAGCCTGGCTCCTGAAAGAAGCTTAGCTGTAGACGAGGAGGTAGAAAAGCTTGTACAAGCAGGTACCTTCCAGCTTCTAGCTTCCACCTCCCAGCTGCTAGCTCCCCCCTCATCCTTTTTAGAAAAATAGTTAACATATCTTTTGATAACATGACCATTAAAAGTTGACTTTGTAAGCAGGTATTTTAAGAGAGGTCAAGTATCACTCTTGGGTAGCAAACACTGTGCTGGTCAAAAAGCCTAACGGATCATGGAGAATGTGCATAGATTTCAAAGATCTCAACAAAGCTTCTCCAAAAGATTGCTACCCCCTTCCCGAAATCGATAGGAAGGTCGACTCTCTTGCTAGCTTCCCATACCGGTGTTTCCTAGACGCTTACAAGGGCTATCACCAGATTCAAATGAAGAAAGAGGATGAAGAGAAAACTGCATTTTACACGGACAAAGGAATCTTTTGTTACACAAAGATGCCCTTTGGCCTGAAAAATGCGGGGGCAACATACCAAAGGCTGATTGATCAAGCCTTCGCAGAGCAGATTGGAAAGAACGTGGAAGCCTATGTCGACGACCTTGTGATCAAAAGTCAAACTGAAGACGATATCGTGAATGATATGGAGGAAACTTTCAGAAACTTGAGAAAGATCAATATGAAGCTCAATCCAGCAAAATGTTCATTCGGCTTTGAGGAGGGTAAGTTCCTTGGACACATTGTAGATAAGCAAGGCATCAAAGCTAACCCTAGTCAAATACAAGCCGTGCTTGACATGAAATCGCCACAAACCAAAAAACAAGTGCAAAGTCTCGCAGGCAAAATCGCTGCACTAAAGCGCTTTTTGCCAAAATCGGCTGAAAAATCACTACCTTTCTTCAAAACTCTTAAAAATTGTGTTGACGAAAAAGATTTCAAATGGACAATAGAGGCAGAAGCTGCCTTCCAAGATCTCAAAAAGCAAATAGCCTTCTTGCCAACCATCACCGCCCCTGTGGCGGGAGAGCTTATCATTGTTTACCTCTCAGCAGGTACTTAGACTGACAAGCTAGAAGCTAAGGTCAAGAGTCACAAGCTACAAGCTTACACTCGTTTACTTTCATGCAGGTATGGAGGCTATAAGCGCGGTACTTGTGGTAGAACGAGCCAAGGTAGAAATGCCAATCTACTTCATCAGCAGGGCTCTCAAGGATGCTGAAATCAACTACACCCCCATGGAAAAGTTGGTCCTCGCCCTGGTACATACCTCAAAACGATTGAGGAGGTACTTCCAGGCTCATCACATCAGGGTGCTGACTAACCAGCCTATCAAATCCGTGCTTGAGAAGCTAGAAAATTCAGGAAGATTAGCCAAATGGGCAGTGGGACTAGGAGAACACAACATTGAATACTCCCCAAGGAAAGCCATCAAAGCCCAAATCTTGGCTGATTTCCTGTCAGAAATCCCGGAAAAAACCAAAGAAGTAAACGAGGTAGCAGCTGAAGAAGATAAGATGCCCAGGCAAAAATCAGCATGGACTTTGTTCACCGATGGAGCGTCCAGTGTAGAAGGTTCCGGAGCTGGATTAATCATAACTGATCCCTTTGGAACCGAATACACTTACGCGCTTCGCCTTGAGTTCCCATGCACAAAAAATGAGGCTGAATATGAAGCACTTCTGGCTGGTCTACGGATAGCTAGAAGCATGAAGGTCGAAGAGCTAGAAGCTTTCGGTGACTCCAGGCTGGTAGCAAATCAAGTAAATGATGAATACACGGCAAAAGAACCATCAATGATCAAATACAAAGCCAAAGTCAAAGACTTGATGAAAGAATTCAAAAGTTGCACCCTCCAACAAGTCTCAAGGTCAAAGAACAAGCAGGCTGATGCCTTAAGCAAACTCGCGTCCTTAACCTTCGCCCACCTGACTAAGAAGGTGCTGGTCGAGGTCCAAAAGGTCCCGTCTATCAGCGAGATAGAAGTGCAAGATATAGTTGATGAAGTTCAAGAGACTTGGATGACGCCCATTATCAATTTCCTCAAAGAAGGGAAGCTTCCCTCCAATGAAGCAGAAGCCTCCCGGCTCCCGTCCAAAGCTGAACACTATGTTATAGAAGATAATGTGCTATACAAGAAATCATACCTCTCCCCTCTTTTGAGGTGTGTAGGTCCAGAGCAAAGTAATTATCTTATTCGGGAAGTTCATGAAGGGGTATGCGGTGCACACGCTGGGCCTCGCTCAGTCGTGACAAGGCTAATGAATTTGGGTTATTATTGGCCCACCATGCATAAGGATGCCTCTGAAGAAATAAGCAAGTGTGAAGGTTGCCAGCTGCATGCTTCCGTCAAAACAAACCCCAAGCATGATTTAGTTCCGGTCATGGCTGCCTCGCCATTTTTCAAATGGGGTATGGATATCGTGGGTCCCTTCCCAGAAGCTGCTGGAAGGGTCAAGTTCTTGCTCGTGGCCATCGATTACTTCACCAAATGGCCCGAAGTCAAACCACTTGCATCCATAACCGGTAAACAAGTCATTAACTTTGTTTGGGAAAATATAATTTGTAGGTTTGGACTACCGGGGGAAATTGTTACGGATAACGGTCGTCAATTTGCAGAAAAACCATTCAGCTCGTGGTGCAAGGAATTCGAAATCAAGCAAGTATTCAGCTCCGTAGCTTACCCCCAATCAAATGGCCAAGTCGAACGAATGAACCGAAGTATTGTTGAAGGCATCAAGGCCAGGTTGGGAAGATACGGGAAAAATAGGTTGGAGGAGCTCCCAAGCGTCTTATGGGCCATAAGAACCACCGAGAAAACAAGTCACCTAAAACACCATACAACTTGGTATACGGTTCTGAGGCTGTCATCCCGGCTGAAATTGGTGTCAACACAAGACGCAGCAGGAAAAGAAGCAGGGATGACAACGACAGGGAGATCCTATTGAACCTAGACCTCCTGGAAGAAGCTCGAGACCATGCACTAATCCGAGAAGCCCGATACAAGAAGAAGCTAGAAGCTTACTATAACTCAAGGGTTAAAAAGGAAACGTTCAAACCAGGAGATCTAGTGCTTCGAAATAATGAAGCAAGCAAACAAGAAGGCCTCGGGAAGCTTGGGCCTAAATGGGAAGGACCCTACATCGTCAAAGAATCCCACAAGGGAGGGTCCTACAAGCTAACAGATCAAGAAGGGAAGATGATCCCTCGTCACTGGAATGGAAAACACTTAAAACGCTTCTATGTTTAAGTAATGAAGCATTGTAAAAGCTTGTTATTGATGTAATCGTGTGTTGAAATCGAAATGAATCTTTTGTTTCAAAAAACTTTCTCTCTATTATCCTATCAAAGGTTGAGTCCCTCATAATAAAAACTCCATGGGGTCCGGAACTACACCTCTCCATGAAAAAGGGATGAGCTCCTAGGCCATATTGCTCAACAGGAAACAAGGCGCTATACCTTCCTGTATAAAGGGTGAATTCCTAAAACAATTAAATTCCATGGCTTTGAAATTATTGTAACAAGGTCAATCCATGAAAAAGGGTGAGCCCCTTACATCAAAACGGCTCCATAAGTACATAAAGAAAAGAATAACTTATGAAAACGAAGTCCACAAACATAGAAAATATTGTGGCATCCAACAGATAGGATAAGTTGGTAAAAACTCTTTCTCGCTTATGTAAGATTTGGTGTCTGCAGCATCACATCTCAACATAACATTAAGAAAACAACCAACAAAAATAACAACACGCACGACAATCATAACACAAAAGTCATAGATAACAACGTCAAAACAAACTAGTAGGACGACATAAAACATAGCCACGAAGGGCTACCAGGATAAGGAGCCTATTGTCTTCAGGTCAAAAAATGACCAAGCAAACCAAATGTAAATTGTTTAGATGCCAACATACGGCCAAATACGAATAAAAGCATTGCTTTAAGAACCACAAAACAAAATATCATGAGATCACTAGGGGTCGAGAGAGTCACCAGGAGCAGGGAAGCCAGGGGCAGCAACATCTTCGGGAGAATCAGCATCGGAGGGAGCGGCTTCACTTGAGCTTTTGACTGGAGTAAGGTCCTCAGAAGCTGGGTCACCAGCTGGAGTAGAAGGAGTACCAAGATCCTTCAGCACCTCATCAACGTTCTTTTCTGCGACCTTCAGCTTCTTCAGGGAAACGGCGGGGAGGTCTGCCTGATCTTGGGATAGTAAGGCAGGAGCCGGACGCTTCTTACCAAGAACCCTGTCAGCCACCTCCTTGCTCAAGCCTTTTGGTTCAAGACTTTGAAGAAAAGACAATGGTTGACCATAGCATCCGGAAAGTGCCTGCAAAAACGGGTAAGAAGTAATTTCTAGCGCCTTCACAGAGTTAGCAAATTCACCCGCAGCATCCGGCTTGTACTCCTTACAGCTCTCCTTGGAGACACCGTTAAGACAGTTGGTGTACCCGGAGAGTAGTCCTTGATGGCGACCATAGGCAAGGGCCTTCATGTATATCATTGAAAGAGGTTCCTTAAACTCAACACTATTAAGCAAGTAAGTAACGACCTGCTTGAAGCCCTCCTCAACCAACCATTTATTAGTCTCCTCCAGACGTCTACTCTCCTCCATCGCCCTAGCCGCTTTAGCCTTCCCTGATTTTAGCTCCTCAACCTGAGCCTCTAGCTTCTTCTTCCCAGCCTCTAGCTCCTTCCTCCCAGCTTCCAGCTCCTCATGGTCGGAAGCTATCTGGGACTGAAGAGTGGAAAGCTTAGAGGCAAGATCCTCCTTCTCCAGGGTCAACCTCTTGATTGACTCAGCCCTTTCGCTAGAAATCTTGTCCACCTCCCCCTTGGCAGCTGTCAAATCAGTGAAATCTTTATATGTATCCCTCCAACGATCGGTTATCTCTGGTACCAGCGCCATGAACCTTGCCCCGTTGCTAAAAAACTTCTTCAACAGCTCGACGTTTTCCAAACAATCATTCCGTGCCCTTTCGGCAGGAGGGGCAAAACCATGAATAGCTTCGCGACAGACGGAAGCCTTGGAAAACGTGTCATGAACACCAACCTACCAATCAGGGATATAAAGATCATCCACATCAGGGTCCTGATCAGCAAGGACTAGGGAGGAGTCTTCAACAGCCTTGCCCTTGACCTTGGCTGAAGGCTTCTTAGGCAAACTAGTCCCACCCTTCTTCACGCTCGGTAACTCACCAACTTCAGCAATACCCTCAACTACGGAACCTGAAATTTCAAACAAAGGGTCCATCTCAACAGCAGGGACCACATCCTTAATCCCCTCAACCTTGACCTTGGGATCAATGCCAATAAGAGAAGCCACAAAGTTATAGTCATCAACATCGACAGGGTCAGAAGATGAAATACCCTGAAGACCAGAAACTTAGAACCCGAATGTGACCCAGCCGAACCTTTTCACGAACAAAATGGATATCAATTTCAACATGTTTTGTACGCTGATGTTGAACCGGATTGTGAGACAAATAAACCGCTGAAACGTTGTCACAATAAACGATGGTGGCACGCTGGAGAGGGACGTGTAACAAAAATAAAAGATTGCGCAACCAAGTCGTTTCAACAACAGCGTTAGCAACACCCCTATACTCTGCCTCGGCACTTGACCGTGAAATAGTAGCTTGCCTCTTAGATGACCACGAGAGGAGATTGTCCCCTAGAAATACGCAATAACCTGATGTAGACCGTCTCGAATCCGGACAACCTCCCCAATCAGCATCAGAATAAGCCGTAATGGATTGTGTAGAAGATGGAGTAATCCATATCCCATAATCAAGTGTGCCACTCAAATACCGCAAGATACGCTTCATGAAAGCAAAATGGGAATCTCGGGGAGCATGCCTGAAAAGACATACCTGTTGGACTGCATATGTAATATCCGGACGTGTGAAAGTAAGATATTGTAATGCACCTGCCAATGTTCTGTATAGAGTTCCATCTGGTAACAGGGCACCATCCGTAGCACTAATCTTGGAAGCGGTGTCAACAGGGGTGGCGCATGGTTTGCAGTCTATCATACTGGCCCGATGTAAAATATCCCTAGCATATGATGACTGAGACAAAAACAATCCCTGATTGCTACGAGTAGCAGCGATTCCTAAAAAATGATGTAATGGACCTAAGTTCATCATGGCAAATTCTATTGACAAAGTATCAATGATGCTAGCCAATAGATGAGAACTAGAAGCTGTGAGCACTATGTCGTCAACATAAAGAAGTAAATATGCACGTTGGTTTCCATAATTATAAATAAACAAAGAGTTGTCCGATGTACTCTTTCTAAACCCATGTGATGCTATGTAATTATAAAAGCGATTGTACCATGCACGTGGTTATTCAAACACAAATTTAAATTCTTTGGTCAACGAAGTTTCATCATAGTCAATACCGACTGTCTGTGATTTGCCATTGACAACCAATCTTGCTTTGTACCTTTCTAGTGAACCATCTGCTTTAAATTTGTGTTTGAATAACCACATACATCTAATAATCGGGTGGGTATTCGGTCGAGGTACCAATTCCCACGTATCATTAACCTGTAAAGCTTTAAATTCTTTGGTCATGGCATCAAACCAATTAGGATCCGACCGGGCATTATGATAGTTCTTTGGTACGGGTGAAATGGTGGAGGTGTGTAAGTTTAGTCGGGTAATGGGTTTATGAATGCCAGAATGAGCTCGAGTAGTCATAGGGTGGTGTGAGGGTTGGGAAGAGGTTGTAGCCGAAGGTTCACTGGAAGGTGAAGATTGTGGTGGTGGATCGTTAATGATGGGAGGAGATTGTGGTCCAGTGGAGTTGTTTGATGTGGGTTGTGGGGTTGGGCTTGTAAGATCGGGTGAGGGGCCGTTGTTTGGATTTGGTGTTGGTATAGTTGTGGTAGTGTGTTTGGTAGTGGAAATTTGTTGATTGTGGAAGGCAGGGAGTGGATAGTTTGGGTAGGGTGGAAGGTCATCTAAAAAGGTATAAGACTCGGGTGGGGGTGGTTCAGCAAAAGGGAACGACATTTCGTCAAACACTACATGTCGGGAGATTAAGACTGTACCGGTGCTCGGGTCATAGCAACGGCATCCGCGATGATCAGGGGGATAGCCAAGAAAGATGCACCGAAGAGAACGAGGTGAAAGTTTATGTGGCATTGTTGCAGATGTGTTTGGGTAGCATGCACAACCGAACACGCGGAGGTGCTCGTATGAGGGATGTTGACGGTAGAGAGCAAAATGAGGTGTAGAAAGATTGAGACGTTTTGTGGGTAAAATGTTGTGTAGGTATGTTGCGGTATGAAGAGCCTCAACCCAAAATGAGGGTGGTAAATGGGCGTGAGATAAGAGTGTACGGGTAATGTCGTTTATGCGACGGATCATTCGTTCTGCACGCCCATTTTGTTGGGACGTTTGAGGACACGAGAACCGAGAAACAAAACCGTTTTTGTCTGCAAAGGACTTGAATTCGCGGTTGTCAAATTCCCCACCGCGATCACATTGGAATGCCTTGATGTTGCAATTAAATTGTGTAAGGATATACTTGTGAAATGTGACAAAATTAGGAAATGTATCTGATTTGAATTTAAGGGGATATATCCATACAAAATGAGTAAAATTGTCGATTAAAACCATATAATATTTAAAACCTGTTTTACTCGGAATTGGGGATGTCCATAAGTCACAATGAATAATATCAAAAGGTTGAAAAGTAACCAAAGTAGAATCATAAAAGGGTAGTCGTTTGTTTTTAGCAATTTGACACGAATGACATAAAGATGAAATCTGAGTCCTATTACATGGAATAGAAAAACGAGTACGTAATAAATGCAAAATGGATTCTCCCGGATGACCAAGACGGTTATGCCATTGATCGACTGTTGAAGTAATAAAAGCTGATAGTGTAGAAGCGGTAAATGGATAGAGCTCCCCTGTGCTATTGTGACGAGAAAGAAGAGTTCTAGTCTTGAGATCTCGTATAGAAAAACCATAAGGATCAAAGGCTACAATGGTTTGATTATCAATTGTGAACTTACGAACAGATAATAGGTTTTTAATAATGTCGGGTGTTAGCAAAATATCGTTGAGGTTATATGTACGGGTAGGGGTGTGGTGGGTGGTGTTGCCGGATCCATGTATTGGTATAGAGTTGTCATTACAAACAAAAATAGAGTTTATAGGACTAAATGATAATTTTGTGGAAATTTTACCTGAATCATATGTGAGGTGAGACGTGGCTCCGGTGTCCATGTACCAATTTGAATCATTGGAGGTGAGGTTCGCATGTTGCGTTGCTTGAGCCGAGTCGTTTGAATTGTAATCCGTAGAGTCGAAATTTGACTATTTGAGAATTGTCCATTACCATTATTACCAATATTAGATGGGCCATGCACGTGAATTTGTTGACCAAAATTCTCACTGTTGTGATTTTGATTACCAAAATTCCTAGTGTTGTTATTAATTGGAGTTGGGCTCCACTTGTTGCTCCAATTATTGTTTCGACATTGAGGTTGTTGATTTCTACTGTTACCCTTGCCTCGATGATTTCTACCTTCCACCATGTTTGGTCGTGACCGAAGATGGAAATTTTTGGTGGCGGCAATTAGGGGATTAGGGTTTAGTGATTGTAGGCTCTGATACCATAAAAGACTTTATGGTATTGATATTTTGTGTTGTCCATGATTCATAAAACCATCCCATTATATAGGAGAATTACAAAAGATAGATACCACTAATTTAGGTAAGATAATAATTAACTATATTCATATACCAACTATATCAAACTCTAATATATCTCTAACAATATATATATATATATATGGGCAATGGATAGTGATGTGCAATATGTTTGTATACCGTATGTTGATTGTATGTACATGGGTGAAAGTATATAGATTGTGTATATATATGGTGTTTGAAAACATAAAACGGTAGTAGCTATGTAAGTAGGAAATGGTGTACCATCGATGAACAACAGTATGTAGGTATGTAAATAAGTAATACGATCGAGGACATGCATCCTTATTGTATCCGTATATGTATACCGTGTATGTACATATTTAAAGTAGTACGGTAGCATATTGTATGTGTTATGTGCTATGTATGTACATGTGTAGATACTGCAACAGTACTGTTAGTGCAGACGATAATGACTTGATTTTTTATGTGATTAAATAACCAAAAGTAGCAGTAGCAGCAATAGATAGATATACACGAACTTGAGTGTATATGTGCCATACATATGTATGTGTAGTAAGGGTGCTTCATGAATGGTGTAAAATATGTACGCTTGAATAATATGAATTGTGTGATTTCGTGAATAATTACAATAGTAAGTGTGCATGGATAGTATATAATGGTTGTATACGTGATTATATAAGAGTCCGAAAGTAGGGTTTTTTCTGGATGTGTACGTGGCAAATATGCGACAAAAGATACATGTATAAATATAAATGATTCATACGATGATAAAGTGTGTCGGTTTGGAATTAGAAAATAAGGAAATACATGAATTTATGAGAATGTGAATTGTATATGTACATGCATAATTGTTATAAACGAGATCAAAACCGAACCGAACACTCGAAACCCCAACAAATGTTAAATGTATATATATTCATATAAAAATAAGTAGTTAATAATTAGCAATTTACTAAAGCAGGTCGTAGGGCGATCTAGGTCTTTAGTTGCATTGTGCTGATTTATTTGTTGTGCGCTTCAAATGTGAGTTCTTTGCCCGCTTTTAATTTTTTTTTTCAGGGAGAAAACATACAAATGTTTTTAGACGCCTTCGGGAAACTATTTTACAGCGTGTGACACCCGGCAAATTTCGGGTCAATATTCGTACTAGCTTAAAACGTGCTTATTATTTTGTGATGCATCATTTGACTTAATTATAATAATTAAGGCGTTATTAAAGTTGGATAAGCTCATTTTTGTGCATTGTTTTGCATTCGTGATTTCTCGAATTGCTTAATCGCGTAGAGGTTAAATACCCGGTAATGAACGTTGGTGACTGCCTGATAAATTTTAACAGTCCAATAACTGATATAATGCTCGAGATAGCATCAAATAATATATTTTGGGTGTGTATAAGTGAAAACGTAATAAAAACTAAAAGCGATGTATTTTATCCGGCTTTTTTCCGATTATCGCGTGTGTTTCAGTTTTTGTCCTATTTTACTACCAGTACACTACCCGGAGTACAGTAAAATAATTATTAATATATTTTTACTATTTTAGGTGTGAAATAATAATATTTGAAGTATTATAGTGTAAACGGGTTAAAATTAAACAAAACTTAAAATTTACAAGGGATTAAAATGTGTAGTGTTTTTATAAAGATTTTTATATAAAACCCCTATTTTTGTGTTTAAAACCGTCCACGCCCCCCTACCACTTTGGAAGTTGTATTTTGTGGGACACAAGACACCTACTTAAAAGGCTAATAAACTCATTCTTACACACTTTACTTAATCCACTCCAACACTTAACATCTTTTAACCAACACTTCACTCCACCCTCTTCTCTCTCCTTCCCTCTCTCTAAAACCGAATCTCTCTCCCTCTCCCCTCAAAAATTCGGCCATACACACACACAAACACTCTACACCTTTTCTCTTCATCTCTTGCATTCTAAGGTGTTCTACAAGTTGTTTGAAGACCATCCAATCAAGAAAATCGGTTCCAAGGGTTGTTTGAAGACCAAAAACATCTTCTACCATCCTTATTTCTTTGTGTTTATCAAGGGTATGAACCTAACTTTGTTGGGGTATTTTGTTTTATTTAAACCTTATTCTTGAAAGGTTGTTCACCAAATCTAAAACAAATAAAAGGGAAATGATTTTTAGATGAAAATGAGTTTTTAAAAGTGAAAAGTGTGTGTGTGTGTAAATCCGTATGTGTGTGTGTATCCATATATGTATGTATATGTGAAGATGTGTCATTTTCATGTAAAAAGATTACACATGTGTAATGAAATGGTTACTTGATGTTTTGTATTGAGGAAATGGGTCAAAAGAAGGCATATGTGATACATGTTATCATGAAAGGTATGATATATTTTATATATGTATGTATAGCCGTGTATAAAATTGTTATGTGTTTGCATTAGAAATGGCTAGATCTAAACATGCAAAGTTGTTTTATTAAAAACAAGTTTATAAAATCATTAGATGAATATTTCTACTAGGATTAAGTGTTAGAAAAATGGTTTTGAAAAATATTCATATGGTTTTTGAAAAAAGGTTTATAATGGAAGGTATCATTTTTAAGAAAAACTTGTTGCATGGATTTGAAATCACTAGATCTAGAAATTTAAAAAGATGTTTATGATTATAATGATTTTAATAAATTAAAATGTGTGTTTTCAAAAAGTATAAATTTGTTTTTACACAAGACATTGAAACTAGTTACAAGACATGGATATTGGAAAAGTCTTAAAAAGACATTAAATGTGATTTTTATATATTTTTATTAAGATTTAAAAAGTATTATATTCTGGAACAAAACATGTTTTTAAAGATTTATGAAGTTCATAAAATAAGTATTTTATATATATTATAAGAAAGATGTGATTAAACCTTACAAATAACGGTTTATGATACAAAAATACGCGTAAAACGCGTCGATTGTTACTTAAAAACTCAATATATGTCAAAGTTATATTTTTACAGATTTCTAAGTATATTTTTATGTAAAAATATGAGATTTAAAGTTTGGGTCAAAAACTTAGAGTTTTAAACTAAAAAACGAGCAAGCTATGTGCCCAGAAAAGCCGAAAACGACAATTTTCAACTCTAAAACGTAATATTTTGTAAACTGATTTAGATCAGAAACTTTGGACATATTTTTAAGGAAACATACCGATATAAAATTGTTTATAAAAATAATGATGAAAATACGAGTATTGGGTTGCTTTTCGTAACCCGAAATGTTTCCGGATTCGCTGGAGATTGACATGTTTAAGTGTTATCTTGACTTGTGTGAAAAATATATAAGATATGATTTATAATATGTAACAAAATGTTTTGTTAGAAATTTACGTATGATTAATAAATTACTTGTGAAAAACGAGGTTAAATATTTCGTTAAGTCTTAACCGTCATGTTTGAAAAATGCATGCTAATTAACTAGAGAAAAATGTATATTTTTCGAAGTGTTATGAACTTTAACTATGACATGAGAATATTAAATTATATTTTTATAAGTATATGAATAATATTGGATAAGTAAAAGTATATATTTATTTAGATAAATATTGAAGGACCAAATGTGACTTTTATGAGCTATTTGCGCTTAAGTATATGTTACTATAATTATTCAAGGAAAAGATCACCAACGGGTCATTATAACTAAGGGTGGGTTGTTTTTGTAAATGAAATGTTTTCACGTAAGTCTAGTTAGGTTCGGTGAACAACCTACACGGTTTTAGACTTGATATATGTGTGCATCTTTTGAACGGGTTCTTGTGTATATGGGTTCTTAGGTGGTGTTATTGTTGGGCTTATATGTTCTAGCTTTTGGTGTATTCAATGTGAGTTTCTCGGCCTCTTTTTAAATAATGTTTTATTTAAATATTTTTTCGGGGGAAAAACATGTATTTGTTTAACTTGTTTTGATATGAATTGGGAGACGAGTATTGTTGTTGACCAAAATGATGGCATGAGTGTTTGATGATTTTATGCGTAATACCCTCTCATAATCATTAATCTCTTGGAGAGAGACCACATGTTATATTGATAGATCTATCAGGATTGGAATTCTGCCCCTCGTGATCAGTCGCTCTGATCGTGTTGACATGCGGGGGAATATAAATTGAATGTTGTGAGGGAACTTCGTTTCTTGGTTTGATTATGGACTCATAAATTGATGATTCATTTGGTGTTGGGCCTAGCTAGCCCTTGATGGTATTATTGACGTCTCAAAGCCAAGCATATCTATTATGAATGAAAAGTGACTTTACTTTTGATTAAAACCCGAAAACTCATCAACTTTATGTTGACTCAGTTTTTACATGTTTTTCAGGTACAAAGTGATGGGCATGGAAATTTGTGGAATGATAGTTTTTGGACTACAAACTCCACATTTGGTTTATGTGTTTTGGGACCGCTTTGTTTAAAATTTTGTTTGGCTTTACTTCAAATAATCTACGGTTTATTAAGACAATATAGTATTCTATTTTCTTAACGAAAACTTGTGGGATGTTGACGTATCAACATTAACACATTTAATTATCTTTTAAATTAATGTGGATGTTTGTTTACATATAATGGGCACCAACTTCGCTCTAAGCACCAAATATTCGTGACTTCCGCTGCAACTATTTTTGGGGTGTGACACAGCGCCTTCGGGCGGACTGCGTTGTATGCCTTCGGGCAAAACTTTATGCCTTCAGGAGGGACCAACGAATGCAAGGTTTCGGTAATAGTATAAATGCCTACGGACAAGATTTTATAATGGTAATTTTATTAGGACATATAATGCTTTACACGAATTGGAACCACATTCAAGTCCTTATACATATTCGAGGTTGATTAATATATGATAGTGGGGAAATTTGAGTAGTACTACCGGGTTGCGACGGCCCCCAACCTTGACTGGGCATCATGTGGTGCAGATTGTCCTTAAAGGTTATGGGTCATCCTGGTTAGATGGCAACAAGGCAAAAGTAACGTTTAGCTTTCATCTTGACGTGTTGACAAGCAATAAGCATACGGTCATGCAAAACGCCTAATAAAATAAATTTTTTTCATCTGTGTTATAAACGGTATCTTTTACTTGTATACAAATCTCATTGAACTCACCAACCATGTGTGGACCATTTTAGTATGTTTTCTCAGGTGGCTAAGAGCTGGGCACGTAGGACATATCATGCATGAGTCATTTTGTCTTATTACAAACTTTTTCTTACAATTGTTGGTTTTATCAAAAACAATTGTCGGATTTGTACTAGACTATTGAGCACAGGTTTTAAGTCAGTATTGTGCTAGACTATTGAGCACAACTTTTAAGAGTTTAGTGCTAGATTTTTTAACTCAAGTTTAATTTGGATTATTGGGTCTATTAGAAAGCTTCCGCTAAACTTTTAAAACTTACATTTTTATACCCTGAGTTTTGGGTTAACGACTTAACGTTTAATTAAACTTTTGTTAAAAATATTGACTCAGTTTTACAGTAACTAATGGCTTGAGATCCTGGTATGTCACACACCTAACAGATACCCCGTTTGTGGAAAAATTTGAGGTTGTGACAGAAACAGCAAAAGAAATCTCATAAACTTAAACTTATAAATTCAATTTCTAATCCTCTTGAACTATTGCATGATGATCTCTTTGGTCCTACTAGCGTTAAGAGTATTGCTAAGAAATCGTATTGGCATGTTGTGACAGATGATTTCTCTCGATATCCATGGGTTAGTTTTCTTGCACACAAGGGAGAGACTGCTGAAGTTTTCTAAAAATTGATTGTCAAGATTGAAACCATCAGCAATAAGAAAGTGAAGGCGATCAGGAGCGACAATGGTACTGAGTTCAGAAATCATATTTTTTATTCCTTCTGTGAAGAAAGAGGTATTTTGAGATATTCAGCGCTGCAAGGACCCCGCAGTAAAATGGAGTGGCGGATCGCAAAAATCGTACTCTGATAGAAGTAGCCAGAACAATGCTGATTGAAGCAAAGCTTCCTATTATTTTTTGGGCTGAAGCTGGGAACTGTGCATCTTACGTTCTAAGCCGTGTGTTGATTGTCAAGGATAAGATGAAAACGCCCTATGAATTTTTCACAAACGAAAACCATTGATCGATTTCTTTCGATCATTTGGATGTTCTTGCACTCTCTTAAATACCCAGCTCAAACATCAAAATTTGGTGTTGTTTCTGATGAATGCTATTTTGTAGGTTACTCTTCATCTCAGAAAGCATATCGGGTTTACAAAAGGCACACCAAAATTATGCAAGAATCCTTTTATGAAGACTGGCAGGAATCAAACGTTTCTAACACTGGATCTGGACCTGCATTGTTTTATGACGCTAACACTGTCTTCAATTCATTCAATCTACCCTCTTTCATGGAAGATGAAGACGTCACATTTGTTCATGTTGAAGTTTCTTCTGATCCTTCACTTATTCCACTCATTCAAATTGAAGTCTCTTCTGAACCATCAGCTACTCCACTTGCTCATTCTAATATTCCTCACCCATCATCTTCAACCTCTATAGATTTTTCAACCATCAATAACATTTGTCACACATGATCCTCCTCCATCCACGTCTGAACCTGTTCCTATTTCACTTTCTCCAATCAATTCTGCTCCTACTACAGTTTCTCCTCATCCACAATTGTGACACCCCGCTTGGCGGCGGAAAACACCGGGCGCGTCAAGTGAATTGGATATCAAAAGTACAAAATACATGGCACACTAAATGCATATTTTAATATTAATTAAGTAACAATGTCGTGACATAATAAAGCATTCAATAGTCTTAAAAACCGTAACAAAAACTGACAAATAAATATTGTTTATTGTCTTTTTATTCTAGGTCCAAAGCATCCTACGTGTCATGAACCAAAACCGTATCAAACACCACCTGAAAAACGGGTAAAATAAGTTAGCTAAAGAATTAGCTAGTGAGTAAGTCACAATTAATATTACATAATATAGAATCTGAGATCATCATAGATTATGTTTCGCAATCTTATGTGTATAGCAATTGCATTATATTACTCAACCATGACCAACGAAACATACAACAAATCCAAGCAACCTTGATCCTCGTAGGGTAACTTTAGCAACAAGTCATGAGAACCACTCATGTTACAAATATTGATAACTATTGTTTAACCGTCATTTAACCGTCTCGATATATCTGTTATCAATAAATGTTTACGCATCTAAAGGGTCATAGCAACATCGTAACAAGCATCACATATAGAATCTAGAAACCACAAACGAATCGCCAGGTCAAATCACCTACTAGGCCATTAAGTGTAGGTGGGCTTGTCAAGCCATTAGCGCTAACATCGTACCGGTGGAAATTACGAGATAATACTAATACTATTGACTAACACATAATTTTGCATCCTGTGGCCATACAAGATTAACACATCAAATGATCTCATTTTGAAATAGAACAAAAGAAACAAAACCGTAGAAATATCGGAACACGTATTTCAGCCCCAAAACGTAAATAGTAAAAAGGGGACCGTGATTACTTACCTTGAAATGCAATAAGTATCGAATCACAATAAACGTAGTTAACAAGAACCGAGAGTTTTCCAAGTATTGGTACCACCTAAATAATCGGAAAAACCGTACTTAGAAACGAATCAAATAGCAACAAAATCACAAATCCGAGATCTAGGGTTTCGGATTTGGGATTTAGGGTTTTAGATTATAATTTGGGAATTTAGGGTTTTAAATTACGAATAGGAATTTTGGTACGAAACGTAATTGTATTTTCATATTTGAATATATATGTATATATATATATTATAAGTAAATATTTGTACAAATCAACATACTTATAAAATGTATATTATTATTTGAATCTCAAATTTATAAGTTTTATAGATCTTAAAAGGCATTTAAAAGATATGATTTATTAGTTTATTTGTAATTTTGATTTAGTGTTAACAATTAGGTAAACGGATTAAAAATAAAAATTAGTCAGAAAGTTATGGCAGTGGGGTTCGAACCCGGGGTCACGGCTCTTAATAAACACCCACTCCTCCGCTAGGCTAAACTTGTTTTTGTTAATGGAATTGAGTTTTAATTATTTTAACATTTATTCACCAACAAGACCCATTTCCATCATAAACCCTAGAAACAAGATCATCCAAATTCATTTAACACAAATGATTGAATCCAATTCAGTGATAGGGCTTTTAATCCCTGTGAACACACGATCATTTTGACATATAACACTTACTTGTTAGTTGACGATTGGCACGGATTTAGATTGAAGAACAAGTCGAGTGTTTTGGATCAATTTCGCAAACTAAAATGGAATACGATGAAATTGATGAGTGGTGTTGTTATAGATGAACAAGGGCATTCAAATGAATCCATAAACTACTTGTTATAGATGATTGGTGACCAGATGGTCGAGATTGATGAAGTCGCCGGAGTAATGTATTGTGGAGATTTGTTTTGGAAATTGCAAGGAGATAATGATGTTTTGATGGTTAAGATATGTTAATCGCAGGTTTAAGATGTTAGGACGTTAAGGAATTGAATCGAATTGACGGTAAAAGACCATTAAGGTTGACGGTTACGGACCAAAATTCATCTCGGGATTAATACTTGTTGTAACCGAGTTTTAACAGCTTTAGAGTTCGAAACTGGTTTACAAACGATTAAAAACGGGTTTTAGACGTTAAGAATGATGGTTTTTAGGTGTTTATGGCTCGCCGGAAGTGGGGAGGTTGGCCGGAATCGCGGGCAAGGGAGGGGGGAAGGCTGGGTTGGTTTTGTAAATTACACAACTGGTCCCTTTTGTTTCAGTTTTGTTTTATTTGGTTTATAAACTTTTAATTAGTTTCAAAAATTAGACTTCTGGCCCAAAGTTAATTTATAAGTAAAATTAACTAACTAAGTTAACTAAATTGAAACGTAACAATTATATAAGTGACGTTTTTGTAATTTAGTTCGTTTAAGCCATTAAGAGACTATCTCGAGACTTCGAAGCGTTTTTGTTTAACGTTTTTAATAGTTTTCATTTACGAACTATATATATATATATATATATATATATATATATATATTTTGAGTTTTATTGTCACAAATAATAATTACTTGATATGCGTGAATATTTTGCGATTTAAATACGATTATTTAATTGAGATGGGAAATAACGTAGAATCCAATGCATTATTCATAACAA
The DNA here is from genome assembly GCA_030867185.1 of Tagetes erecta. Classification (NCBI taxonomy): domain Eukaryota; kingdom Viridiplantae; phylum Streptophyta; class Magnoliopsida; order Asterales; family Asteraceae; genus Tagetes; species Tagetes erecta. Next base: position 22,854,054 of record CM061497.1, on the reverse strand, counting down.
TAATAATGAACGTTACATTTTGAAGAATTAAATACGATTACAATTTATAGGATAACAACTTCGGGTTCAAGTCGGGCATTCGGTTTCGGGTTTGGGGCAGATGTCACAGTCTCCCCTCCTTATAGAAATTTCGTCCCGAAATTTGCTCAAACCGAAGTAGAAGAAGATGAAGCAAAAAGTTGCGGATACTTAACCTTCATTTGGTCTTATATTCATGTTCACATTTTGAGTTTCAACGATCTTTAACGATTGGTATCTGATTACGCTTGAGTTGTTTGACTTCACGGTCCATAATTTCGAATGGCCGTTCAATAAATTGCATCGATTCATTATCGATATGCACAATGAGATTTTTATCGGATAAGTACTTCTTTCAGAATAGAAACATGAAACACGGGATGAACACTGCCCACTTCCGTAGGGAGTTTCATCTCGCAAGGAACTCTTGAGAATTCGATCAATGGAAAGCTGAGCATTTTGATTGAGACACGATTTTAAATAACAAGATTAAGAAGTTATTTATTTTTAATTTGCTTTGTCTCATTGAGAATTGTTTATTTAACTATTTTCACTTATAAGAGTTCGGTTGAACTATTTGTACGTAGATTCGAATAAATTTTATTTGCTACTCAATATAGGAATAGAATAGGATACCAACCTGCAAATGAAATATTTTAAGTATATGGATTTAAAATTATTTAAATGATCATCGAGAATAATCGTGATTAATAGAATGTTTGAAACGAATTAAGTAACCTTACACATAATTAAGTGGCTTATATGCAATTAGTAAAATGAGTAGACAAGTCAAGTGAAAATAAGATGATTAAATATGGCCCAGCTACACAAGAAAAAACTTACTATGGTTCCCATGCACTTACTTTCATAATTCCGTGTGCACACGTAATTACTTCAGTTTTGCATGGATTCCACAGTTCATTCGATCACGTGCGAGTCAGAAGTACACAACAATTTTAGGTTAAAATGATGATACGTATAGGTATTGATATCATACCTGATAGAAATAGTACTTGGGAAATCATATTAAGATGATAAGTAGATTGATGATTCAGAAGAAAAGTTAATCAGTACAAGGCTGGTGAGTTCACAAGTTTAGGATACATAGTCCATAACAAAACCAATTATGATTTTACTAATAAGAGACAATATTTATCCAATCTTGTTGACTTAAAGTTGCAAAGTTTAAGTCATATGAAACAACCATAAATCCGTAATCAATCCTTGACATTTACCCTCCGACAATTGCAATTATATAATCTCCCGTCGTCATTGATCGGAGCTACTGGTACGGGAGTGGGCTGTCAATACACCCGATAGATCTACCAATATAATCCAAGGACCCTGTCACCTAGGCTAATGATTACGTTATTTTTTTAGGGTTTTTCCGGCCGAAACATCTTGTAAACTTATGATTTTTCATATAAATCAAAATATTTTCCATCTCTTACTTTAAATCATAATCAAATATATTTCACATCGTTTTCCCCCAAGTTTGAAATCAAAACGTATTGAAAATGAGGCTGTGAAACTCACCTTTGATATCCGTCAAGTTTTTGCTAGCACTTATGAGCCCAAAATTAATATGTTCCCGGCCTATTAACACCTTATATATATCCAAGGTTCCCATTAATAGTCGTACAATGGTCATCCAAGTTGTTCATTAACTCTAGACACTTTTAATGAAATGATTTATCATTTCGATCTAACGACACGTTGGTGACTCCGTTTACGACCCGTTTTTCAAACAATATTTATATAAGTCATCTCTTTATATAAATATATTTTAAACAATATTTATATGAGTAATCTCTTCATATAAATATATCTTAAAGGCAATCATTGGTCCTTCAACATTTGCAAAACTTTACATATATGATTTATCATATATAACTTTCGGTTTCGTTTTTATAAAATTCACACTTTTAATATTTATGCAAAATAAATATTATCATTCTCAAAGTGTTAAGTTTTCTTAAAAACCAATATCTTAAATGAACACTTATGAGATTAACAATTTATCCATTTCACTACTAGACTGATTGAAAACGTAAATTTTTAAGCAACCGACTAACTTTATATTTAGTCATTCTTGGTGTTTTGATTTTATAACTTTAAGTATATCTTTTCATACTTATTTTAAGATCAAAAAACTGATTCAATTTCACTTTTTAACTCTTGCAACTTGACTCAAAACCGTTCACATAAAACACGTAATTTCGGTCATAACCGAAGCATATTCCGGAACTAGTTATTCATATAACTACCCTTTTCATCCATACCACTTCAGACACACATAATCATGCTCATACACACTGACTATACATCAAGAGTTGCTGGTCTAAAAACTATCTTACACATGCTTACGGTTTAAGCCGAAATAGTCGGTTACTAAACAATGCTTAAACCACAAAATTTCATCATGTATTGATCATACATATATTTTCACTTAAATAATCATGTAAAAGCTATAAAAATCTTATTTTCAAGTATAAACCCATTTTCGAGCCGAAAACGGTGTATTTTTACTAATAAAACGCCTAGTTTTATTATACTATTCTTATACTACTTACTTCTATTTTCCACATACATCATACACATTATCTCATTCTCATAACATGTCTAATATCATCAAATGTCCATAATTTAATTTTCTACATGCTCATATGACAATTGATGCAAGCATTTTTTTATATTTTTTTTCACTCATATACATACATTTACACGTTCACATTCATGCATATACATATGTTGAATTTTTAAAGTCAAAATTACCATTAGTAAGTAATCAATCCTAGATTACTACATATTGATTAATTACCACATTTTTACACCATAATCATCACAATATTTATTTACTACCATTTCTCATACAACCATCATTTCATCTAAATCAAAATTTTATCCAATAATAATAACACTTAACCCATCTAAATCATATTTGACATTACAAATTCCATTTTTCTATATATACATTATACCACATTTTCAACTAGCACTTACAGTAATAACCCATTTCCTCACAAAATCATCATCCTCCTACACTAATATTATCATCATCATATACATTTTCATACGCATATATACATCATACGTATACACATTCACACATTCATTTGATCATGAAATAACATCTTGCATGTATGATCAAATCATAAATTTCATATTTTTACATCATCTTAACATTAAACCCATAGATTTTATTTATCAAAAATACATTTTTGACACACCCATATACATATATACGTACGTACATATGTATACATACACACATTTTTCCTTTTGATTCTTTTCATTTTTAGAAGTGTTTGATTTGATGAACAACTTAATGATTCAAGGATGAATCATTCTTTTAAATTAAGAAATCAATATTAGAGTTTATACCTTGATGAACTATAGATTGCAAGTGAGTGTTTTCTTGATTTCTTTGCTTGTTCATGTCCAAATCATCTTTAATTTCACTTCTTTATCATAAATTTTGCTTAATCCTTTATGTGTGTTCTTGATTTTAGATGTTCTTGGTATTGAAACTTGTTGAAGATGATAGTGTTAGTGTGTGTGTGTGTGTGTGTGTGTGTGTGTGTGTGTGTGTGATGATGTATAGAGAGAGAGAGATAAGTTGAGTGTAAGTTGGTTTACTTAGTAAATGATGAGTTGAATTAAGTGGGTTACTTGTAGGTGGTTTGATGGTGATGAGTCTTGCATGGTGGCTCTATATCATGAACCTAGGCCATTATAGAGTAGTGAGTAATGGTTAGTTGTGATGCAAGTATTGTTAATTGTGTGGCATTGGGTATTAATTTGAGTGTAAGGTGGTATAATATTAATGTGTAGCGTTAATTGGTTTGTGTTAAATATCTTTGTATGTATTATTGGGTAGTATCACAAATAATATTTGTGACTATGGTGATGATTTTGGTCGTGATTTTGGTTAAAAGAGTGTTAAGATTATAGTGTGGTATTTATTTGGTTGAGTGGTATTAAATTTGGAGTGTAATTTTGTAGTTTGTAGGCATTAATCATTAAGATGATTAATGGGTAAGTTTTCTAATGGAAGTAATATTTATTGAGTTTTAACTAATAGGATACCTAGTATCCATTTTTATAAAAACTCTATCTTCAAATCCCATGGATTTAAAAGTTGTACTCCTTAGTATTAATTATAATACTTACAACTTATTTTTATGAGTTTATTATGTTGTCACACCCCGACCGATGGCGGAATCATCGAGGCGAACGAAAGTGGATGATTGTTCATAGCTCATGGTACTAAAATGATTGAATATTATTAAATTCAATATTCAGTTAACAAATACATCAATCAAATAAACAATTTGTCAAACATAATAAATAACCATTTTATTAAACTAGGTCCATGAATCCTATGTGTGAAGCATCTTGAGATATTCAACTATGCTGTAATACCTAAAATCATGTGAAAAATAGTATTTGTCAGCTAACGAATTAGCTGGTGAGTACACATAGGTTTGCATACATATAGATAATGATTAAAATGATTGAAATGATTATAATGAGTAAAATGATTCAATTCCATGTTATGTCACACTATAAACTGCAAAGTGCTTCACATAAGATAACATTGTATTATCAAACACTAAATGACTGAATAGGCTTAAAATCACACAGATCAGGCCATTAATAAATATATAACCGGTCCTCAATCACCCACTGAGCAAAAGCATGAATATAAATGGGGTGGGTTTGTCAAGCCAATAGATCTATCATTGATTAACGGCGGTTTGAATAATGATTATCATATAATGAACACATAATGCAAGTAAACACATAACATGAATTGAATGAATTGAATATAATGAATAAAATGAGTATAATGATTATAATGAGTAAATTTGAATAAAAATAATAAATATGATTTAATAAGTCACATGAATTCCCCCAAAAATATAAAACATAAAAAAGGGGCTATGAAATACTCACGTGATAATTAGAGGATGAATTAAATAAATGAAACGTGAATTATGCACCGAGACCCTCCTTAGCGATCACCTAAGGAAACGAGTCCTAAGTAGGATAATTAACTTCTAAGTGATTCGGAAAATCTAGGGTCCTAATAGGGATTTTGGGGTTTTAAATAACGATTAGATGAATATTCCATATATAGAGATAAGTTTTGTATAGTAGATTAAATAAAATATAATTTATTAAATACAATAAATATTAATAAGATAAGTAAAATCTTTAAGTTAATTACCATAAAATAGTTATTGAAATAATTACCGACCAGTATTTAATATATATATATATATATATATATATCTATACTACGTTAATAAGCATTTAGGATAGGCAAAATAGTCATTTAACAATTTCCTTAAACTTTCAACATTTTCAACATAAAACCCTAAATATCAAAATACCAAAACACGCCACTAGCTATCAAATTCAAAGCCGTCTATGTCTGCTAGGGTTTTATCACAAACATCGATCCAAAGCAGCAGCGTTTAGGGTTTCAATCCTCTTCCAGACTTCCATTTCTCCACAAAATCGATCATTTCACCTCTACTCCTACATCAGGTTTGTTTTTCTACGAATTGAGGTTCAGATCCTCACTTGTCTTTCTTATATGGTGTTAGATTTGTCATTATTTCATGATTACTTTGTAAATTGCAGTTTGAATCTTCAGCAGATCGTCTGATTGTGTCAAACCCATCTCTGAACTATCTGATATACTTGAAATGATAGGCGCCAAGGGGAAAGGTAGTGGTGGTGCTGCTGGTGGTACAAATAGCGGTTGAAGGTTCAGGTCTTCTATTATTTCAACTGCTCACGCGAATGGTGATTCATGGGTAACACATCTTGGGGCTGTTGGGAGGGGTGTGAAGCGAGTGTCTATGAGTTCGGTTGAACCACCAGCTAAAAATCATGAGTCTGATTCAGTTGCAGCTATAGGTGGCAGTGCCTGAGCGATTTCACTTGTAAGGTTAGTATATTTTCGTTGTCTGTGTGTGTGGCATAGATTACTGAAGATTGTGGTTCATGGGTAGTAAAGACAGTTTGAGAATATGTCATCTCGTGTTAACTTTTATCTTACATGAAATGATTTTTTGATAAATTAGGCAGGTTACTTGTTCTCAGGTCATCAGGTGTATTAAGTTCATGTTCTTAATCAAATTATAAATGAATTGAATCAGTGATTATTACTTTTTTGGCTGCTAATTTTTTATTTACAAGTTAGTTTGCTTTATAATGATTAGCTTTGTTTGTTATTTCGGATCTAAAAGTGCTCATTGTATAAAGTGATAAAGCTCATTGTTCGTCATGTCTTTGATTTAAGGTTTAGATTCATGTAACTTGGTTGTTAAAATGCATTTGACCCGTTCAAAAGAAAGTGTTGAATGTTTACATGGTTTATGTACATAATTTAGGGGGGGGGTAATTCGATGAACTATCTACACGGTTAAACAGGTTAAAAAATGTTTCTTTTTGTTGTGTGCAGTTAGTCTTTAAGCTGGTTCGTAGAGTATAAATTTGCGTAACAAAGATTTAGGATTGTATTCTTTATGTAGCTAGGTATGATATTAAATTAGAATGAAATGATTTCTGATACTGATTATTTGTTTTTGTGTCTTTTCTTTGGTCATATGCATGGATGGGGAATGGTTTAAGGATATGGTTACTCCATTTGTTCCCACTTGGTGTTCTCCAAAGGCTATAAATATTAGTTCTTTGATGTAGTGTTATTTTTTATCGACATGTATTTGTATTTCTTTGTGTGGTCCAAAAGTTATATGGTTGATTAGTTGCAAAACTGTTTAGTAGCTGTAGATTAATAGTTGTATTCAAAAACTGATGAAAATCTCCCCTAATTTACATGTTTAGTTAAATTAAAGTCCTAATTTCTATAAATCATCTGACTTTCATATTCTTTCTTGTGATTTAGGGTTTTTGTTTCAATCAAGAAGTTTATAATTTTGTTGCAGTGAGCTCACAGAGGACAACCACTACAACTAGCGTTACCACTACAAATGCAGAATCTATGTAAATAGTTTGGTTCGATGGGTTAAAACTTCAACTCACGATGAAGACACAACTATGACTCTAAAGAGTCGGATTTATCTGAAGGGGAATTTGAAGTACATAAATTGACAGCTATTTGTCTTGTTGATCCAAACCAATGCCAAGAAACAAAACTATATTTCTATGTAAGTAGTGCATCAAATTAAGCAACTGTTTTATTTTCTATGTCTTACTTTGATTCATCATCGTGTTTTTCAAAGTCATGTTTATTGTTAAACGTTTGTGTGCTAATAGTTCTATTATCGAATCTTTGATTTTGTTTTAACTTTTTGATTGTGTTTGCAGGTTAAAAACCCTAAAAATGTTTCAGCAACCTATTTTTATTTTTTTCTTCAATTTCGCAGGAAACAAAACACCTTTCGATTTCATCTTACATTGCTTCTATAGAGAACATGTATGAAATTTCTTACTTCTGGTATGTAATTTCCAACCTTTTATTCTAATTCAGTTTACAATATTTTGAAAAAATGTTCTGCATTGTGAAACATGGCTTTTGTTGTCTTAAAGATGAAACTAGATTTCTAAGATCAGGCTAAGATCTTTTGATGTTTCAGTTGGCTGCTCTTAAATGGTGACCAAACGGCAAGAATACAACTAGGTGGCCGGATTTCGCGAGGGTTTGGAAAGTCTAATGATGTGGTATACGGCAGCCAAGGATCATAAAACTTCAGAGGTATGCAAATTTATGATTTTCATGGCCATGGTTTACTCCGTTTTTTTTCTTACAATTGAGAATGGAAGAAAGACACTAGGGTTCTCGATTTTTTTCGTCTTTGTGTGCTATATTTTCTTATTTGAGTTTAGTTGATGGGTTAAAACGTTATGCAAGACGTGTTTAAATTTTTTGATTTCAGAAACGTTTACCAATTTTTGATTGGAAGTTTTCGATTTGTTTTTCGAGTTATGTATTCCTGATTCTTCAAACACTGGTTATTCTTAGACCTTAGCCTTCAATTTTCTTGGTTTATCTGTTCATTAGGGTTTTTCTGTTGCATGTTTGCTTACGTCTCTAAAGCTTTGTTGCAGGTTTGTGAAGAACAGTTGAGGTACGTTGCGGCTTTGTACTATTTTTTTATGTTGAAAAACATACCTATTTGTTGAACTTTTTGTTATCATGTTATTAGATGTAAAAGATATTCTTTTGTGTTTACCTAAATTGCGCAATTAAGGAGGTGTTCTAATGTGCATTTTTAAGCTAAGGAGTGTGAGTAGGCCTAGGTGGCTAGAGATTGATATGGGGTCTTGCTGATTTGTTGTATAGTTCTTACCGATTTTGATAATTCCAAACAAGAATGAAAAGTAAAAGTTTTATTTTTTTGACTTTGTAGTATAATTACAAATCTGTTGCATTTAGGTTGATAATTTGGAGTTGGTTTCAGTAGGTACTTGATTGTTACAAAATGTGAATCACTTTTCCTACCATTGGAGGCCGATTTTAAGGTAGACGTGAAGACTTAAGTATCAGACATTTTATTGAAGCCAAATCAACAAGTCAGCATCAAATCAGCTGCTCAAATTATCCATGAAACGAATGGAAAGTAAGTAACTATTTGTCTATGATTTAAACGAATATTGCGTGTTAATTGATAAAAACAACAGCTGGTGTATATTTATAGACTGTTTTAAATATTATGTTGGGAATGATAAAGATTTCAAAAAAAAAATTTACAGTTGTTGCTGTTGGTTGTGTTGAAACAGCAGCACTAAACATACAAAAACTGCACATACACACACAACACATTCAGTTTCAACATTAAAACACACACATACATCAGTTGTTGTTATGTTATGTGTATGTGCTGTGTGTGTGTAAGATGAGGGGGGGATTTGAATGTGTGGTGTTGTGTTGTGTGTTGTGTTAATTTGTGATTTTTGAAACAAAAAGTGTATGTGTGTGCTGTGTGTTATGATTCAAAAAAATGAAAAAAAAACAGTTGTTGCTGCTGGTTGTTATGAAATTCTGAAAGTGTTGGAAATTATCATACTTTTAAAAATAGCAGCAATACATTCTCAACACATAATAGAAGTAACTGTTTTAAACATTAGTTAATGAAATATGATGCTTAAGGCAACTGTTGCTGCTGTTATGTGTTGTGAATATGTTTTTTTCACTTATGAATGATTTCCATGTGTTTTATATGTTATGAATACCTGAATTTTGAAATCTGCGTTGAAGTTTTAATTTTAAGTTCAAATGTTTGACATAGCATGTGTTATTGAGTGAATGCGTGTGTTGTATGAAACGTGTGAATTTGTTTGATCATTTAGTTATATGTTTATACACATCACCTGTTGTTTTTGATCAATCAATACATAAAACATCCAAAGGCATACTGAATGTGTGTTTTGTCTACATGTGTACTTGAGACAAGTTTGAAAGAGGCTACAACAGTTGAACAAGTGTGATTTAGAGTGTCTAGACCAGTCAATATGGGGGCTGCTTTTGGGTACAATGTATGCTCCAAACTTGAGTCCATTGCAGGTACAAATTTTCAGCAATATTTTGCGTTGTTTTTGCTGCTGTTTCAGGTTGATAAAAGACTTCAATGCAGCTGTAAACTGTCCAAACAATGCAGTTTTAAGATGGGTAGAAACTGAAATTTAGAGACACCAACGGTTACAACACAAATGTAGTTGTATATAGTGGTGACTATAGTAGTTTCTGGTGAAAGCTTTGATTGGGTTTCCTGCAGCAGTTTCTGTGTGTTTAGATTCGCGGGCTGTGGTTGAATCATAACAATTGCATTCCCTACTTCTCGGACTCATAGAGGTATTTAATCATCTTCATCTTGTTTTGATTTTGGGGTATTTGGGTTATGCATATAATGTGTTTTTTCTTTTGATTGTGTGGGTTTTATCCATGTTCTATTTTTTTATAAAAGAAAGGGATTATAAGATGATTATGATTTAATAGGTGAATACGGTGCAACAGACGTTTGTGGATATGTGGGGTTTGATCGGGGAGACTTCAGTTGATGCAACTTTTAATTAAGCGAGTCTAGAAGAGGAGTGAATTTCGTCGTAGAAGTACTATTTTGATTTAGATGCAAGTAGTTCAAACTTGTATTTTTGTATTCATACGATCGGATATTTATTTTTAAAGTACTATGTTTACTATTGAAAGTTTCTTATTCTTATATTTGTTTTTATTTAATTTAGATATGTGGCTCTCTAGGGTAATAATTACCTAACATGAACAACTATCACATTGTAAATTGTCAGTCTATAACGTATTAGTGCCGCCACCGCATCGCGCGGGTACACTACTAGCAATGACCTATACATGAAAGATTTTATAGACTTAAGTATCATACTTAATCTTTTATTGTAAATTTTATAGTGTGCATTTATGTTGTAGGTTTTGGTAAATGGAAATGATGTGTTGAAGAATATAGCATATGTAAAAGCTTACAACACGGATAATCAGTTATAGCTAATATACGCGTATTACGTTAAAATTTGTCGGCACCGCATCAAATTGGTTTTCTAAAATGCATAGGCGAACATCAAATTTTGAATAAAAGTTCAATGCCTTATTTGTTGGACTACTTGCAATTCTTGTTAAAAAGAATTATTTCTTTCTAAAATTACTCACACTTCATTCGACAAACAGAAAAGAACTGTCACCGCTGCATCGCGCGGGTATTTTACTAGTATATATATATATATATATATATATATATATATATATATATATATATATATATATATATATATATATATATATAATAGACCTTTATAAAGTTTTAAAACATTAAATATATATAGGATTCATTAAAATAAATACATGTATTTATAAGTTGTATATATTTTGTATTATGCTTAATAATCATTCAAAAACGTTTTTATAAAAATTATATTACCTTACACTAATTCAAAAATAATTAGTTGATAAAAATATAGTACCAAATCAACATATGATAAAAGTATTTACAAAAACCTTGAAATAAAAACTGTTAAAAATATATTAATGGTCAGGGTTCGAACCCCTGACCTCACCTTTAACCCAACACACGACCACCCATTGAACCAAACTCAACTTACTGACTAAATTCAAAACACAAAAATAATTAACAGTTTAAACCCCTTATACCCAAATCTCTATATGAACCCTAAATCAAAATCACTAAAATCGATCTATAATCTGAATATATGAATCGAATCGATTTTTACCACAAAAATCAGGGCATGAAGACGAACACGAAGATGGTTTTAATTTCTTGATTTGATGCGAGCTTGATGATGATAATATGAACAAGGCACGGTTTACTGTGAACACAATTGAACATGATCCAGAGCTGTCAAGATAAGAAATTGATGAACCAGAAACGATTACTGATGATCGATACATAATAACCCCAAGAAATTATTGATTTTACTAACCCGGAAGTTGCCGTAGACTGAGGAACAGAGAAACGACGATGAAGATGATCAAAATATGAATGTGTGTGTTGAAAGTGAAATTTATTTGTGCAGATAGATGAAGTGAAGTCGTGTGAGTGTTTAGGAGTATTTATAATTGACTGAGATAAGTAATTGACTGCAAATCGATCTCGAGTTAGTTTCGGTTTGAAGATGAAGATAAGTCCACTGTTTTCGCGCGATTGGTGTTAATCAGCTTCATGGTTGAGTCAAAAATAATCAGCAGAAGATTTTGGATAGATTTAATTGGAGTTTTGTGATGGATTTAGTTGAAATCAGTTTCAACATGCCGAGGATAATGGCAAGATGACGAAACTGATGTAAATCCATTGTTTTTGTGAAGATTTGGGTTCGAGACTTGTAGATAAGTGATAAAAACGGTTTATTTGGGTTTATTTTGATAAGATTGAGAGGTTTGGTCACCGCCGGAGCTATGCCGGAGCTCTGCCGGAGCCGGCGCCGGGAAACGGGGGGGAAGGGTTGGTTTAAAACAAATGTTACACTTTGCCCCCCTGAGTTTGTTAGATTGTTCAGTTTATTATAAAGGTTTATTTGTGTTTTAATTACTACACTTTTAACCCCTTAACTTTAACTTTAAACCAACCAACTAACTAACTAATAATTTTAACATTTATATAAATTGTTTCTTGTCAATTTAAGTACATTTTATAAAAATTTATTTTATAACATTAATTGGGTAATTAAATGTTTAAATGGAATTGAAAATAAATAAAAAGGAACCCCTTTATTTCATGATAATCCAAATAATTACAATTTTATTCAACGGTTCGGGTTTACGTAGAAAACGAATCGGGTCAAATGTCACATATGTTCATATTATAATTATGAACTACTCAAAATTATATTAGTCTGAAATAGGCATAATCTGAAATGTACGCGCTTGTCAGCAGCACAAATCGTAAACTAATATTTTTTGATTTTTACCTTTGTTTTCTTTTGTAATACTTTTATACATGCTAATATAGCATAAAATACATTTAGGATTTTTAAAGTTTTTCTCGGGTCATCACCAACGTTCGTCTCAGTACTATACTCTGACTCCACACAGTATTTTCTTTATATTTTTAAATGCAAAAGCATTTATTACTTGGGCTAGGCTAGACTCAAATGACATATTTTAAATTTCACTACTAATAATGCTATAACATATAATTTAGTTTTTGTCCTAGTACGGATATTAACCTGAAATTTTGTCGGGTGTCACAGTCTTCCCCCATTTAGGAAATTTTGTCACGAAATTTAAGCTGTAACAACCCTTTCTATCTCTGTCGCAAACAAGTGAGGATATTTGCGTTTCATTTGGTCCTTACGTTCCCATGTGAATTCCGGACCACGCTTTGAATCCCACCTCACTTTGACGAGTCTTATTTTACTCCGTCTAAGTTTTTGGACCTTTTGATCCATTACTTCGACGGGTTCTTCGTTGAAATGGAGTTTATTATCGATACGAATTTCATCGGGAGGAATTACTAGTGTCTCATCCATTAAACACTTCTTTAAGTTTGATACATGAAATACATCACGTATACCACCGAATTCATTGGGTAGTCTGAGTTGATAAGCAATTGTCCCATTCCGAGTCAAGATTTCAAATGGTCCAATGTATCGCGGACTTAACTTTCCGTGCTTACCAAATCTCACAACTCCCTTCCAAGATGATACTTTTAGAAACACACGGTCTCCAACTTGGAATTCTAACGGTTTTCGTCGATTATCCGCATAACTCTTGTGTCTGTCTCTTGCGGCTTCTAACCTCTTCCGTATTTGAATTATTTTATCCGTGGTTTCTTGGATAAATTTGGGTCCTGTTAGTTGTTTTTTGCCAACTTCAGCCCAACAAAGTGGTGATCGACATTTTATACCATATAGAGTCTCAAACGGTGCAGCTTTAATACTCGTGTGATAACTATTTTTATATGAAAGTTCAGCTAGTGGTAAGTGGGCATCCCAATTGCCACCAAAGTCTATCACACTTGAACGTAATAAATCTTCAAACGTTTGAATGGTACTTTCACTTTGACCATCCGTTTGTGGGTGATATGTCGTAGTCATATCCAACTGAGTACCCAAGGCTTTGTGTAAGGTCTGCCAAATTCTTGAGATATAACGTCCATCTCTATCAGAGATTACTGACGTTGGTACACCATGTCGAGATACCACTTCTTTGATATAGAGTGTTGCTAGTTTTTCGACAGGATCAGATTCCTTCATGGGTAAGAAATGAGCGGACTTAGTTAAGCGATCTACGATTACCCATCTAGAGACATAACCACTAGATGTTCGAGGTAATTTAGTTATAAAGTCCATGGCTATTCCTTCCCATTTCCATTGAGGAATTTCAGGTTGTTGCAGAAGTCCTGACGGCTTCCGGTATTCTGCCGTAACTTTTTAACAAGTCGAACATTTGCTAACATATGTTGCAATGTCTCCTTTCATGTTAGGCCACCAATAATGCTCTTTGACGTCTTTGTACATTTTATCCGAACCCGGATGTATAGAGTATCTAGTTTTATGTGCTTCATCCATGACTACTTCACGTAGACCACCGGTATGAGGTACCCAAATTCTATTCATGAAGCACATTACGTCATCACACATTGGTTCCAATTCTTTTAACATGCCTTTCAAACCCTCTTTCGACACATTTTCCTCCTTTAATGCTTCAACTAGAGCATCTCGGATTCGTGCCACAAAATTTGAACTAGTTAGTTCTAAGGCATGAACACGCTTGGGTTTTTCTTTTCTTTTTCTGCTTAAAGCATCGGCTACAACATTCACTTTACCTGGATGATAGCGAATTTCAGAGTCGTATGTGACACCCCGCCCGGCGGCGGAAAACACCGGGAGTGAATCGGATATCAAAGTACAAAGCACATGGCACACTAATTTCATATTTTAATATTAATTGAGCAATAATGCCGGGACATAAAGAAGCATTCAATAGCCATAAAAACCGTAATAGAAACCGACAAATAAATATTGTTTATTGTCTTTTTATTCTAGGTCTGAAGCATCCTACGTGTCTTGAACCAAAACTATAACAAACTTCACCTGAAAAACGTGTAAAATAAGTTAGCTAAAGAATTAGCTAGTGAGTAAAACACAATTAATAGTACATAGTATAAAATCCGAGATCATTATAGATTGTGTTTCGCAATCTCATGTGCATAGCAATTTCAGCATATTTCTCAACCATGACCATAGAAACACATAGAAACAAGTATCATAGACCCCGCAGGGTTACCTTTAGCAACAGGTCATGAGGAACCAACTCATGTTACATTTATTGATAACCATCGTTTAACCGTCATTTAACCGTCTCGATATGCAAGTTATCAAAAATGTTTAAGCATCTAAGGGGCATAGCAATGTAGCAACAAGCATCACATGTAGTAACTAGTAACATAGAATCAACCAAAGAATCGCCGGGTCAAATCACCTATCAGGCCATTAATGTAGGTGGGCTTGTCAAGCCATTAGCGCTAACATTGTACCGGTGGAAATTACAAGATAATATAACTAATATTGACTATCACACAATTTTGCTACATGCGGCCAAACACGATTAACACATCTAATGATCTCATTTTCGAAAATAGAAACATCAAAAGAAACCGTTGTATTATAGAAACATGTATTTCAGCCCCAAAAACATAAACAGTAAAAAGGGGAGTGAGTTTACTCACCTTGAAATCCAAAGATAATAGTAACACTAGAAAGTAACTTAGAGAGAATCGAGGATCGCCCAGACATTAGAATCACCTAATTAACCGGGAGAACCTAATTTAGAAACGAAGCAAGTAATAACTAGAATCAAGAAAATGGAACTTCTAGGGTTTTGGATTTGGGGTTTTAGGGTTTAAAACTATAAATCTGAAATTAGGGTTTCAAAATATAATTTGGGATTTTCTTTAGAAATTTAAAGTACCAATTGGGAGTTAGGGCTTTAAAATACAATTTGGGAATTTAGGGTTTCAAATCCAATTTTAGGGTTTTAAAGTCCAATTTGGGGATTTAGGTTTTTATACGAAATGTTGTAGTATTTTCCGTTTTTGAATATATATACATATATATTATAAGTATTTCTCCTTTTTGTAGTATATTTGTATGTTTTTAAATCTTGCAAATATAAAAAAAATCATTTAGGTTATTTAGGAAAGTATAGGTTTAATGTTTAATATATAAACATCAAATTTTAAAGAAAAGAAGGCAAGGAGGGTCGAACCCGTGACCTTGCCTCAGAACACCAACACCTTAACCACCAGACCAGATTCTTTTTTTGTTATTGAAACTCGTTTTTAATTATTTTAACCAATATAAATCACCAGTACCCATTATCAAAACAAGCCCTAGAAACAAGATTATCCAAATTCGTTTAATCCAGTGAATCAAATCCAAAACCAATAGAGGGCTTTTAATCTACACAAACACACGATCATTTTGATATATGATACTTACTCGATTGATGAAGAAATGAGGTGATGAAACTGATGAACGGGGGCGACGGATTAGAGAACCAACTACGAGTTTCTTGATGTTTTTGCTCAAATTTGTTGTTGCAGATAGTGAAATCGAGTAAGGAGGAAGGCGCAGGTAGATCTAATTGCGATATAGTTAACCGATTGATGTCGATTAGTTTTGAGTTAAGTTATGAGCTGAAAATGGTTAATTGATGGATGAATCAGAGGATTAAAGTGAAATCAATTACTACCAATCGATTCAAGATGCCGAGACCAACAGTTTCATTAACTCCACTTGCCGTTTGGTACACTTTTGGGTCGGTTGAGATGGTGGGTTTTTGAACCGATTTTGGTTTGATAAATTTATTGACATCCAGTTGTTTAGCAGTCAATTAGGTGTTCGAAACTTACTTAGAATATCTCTAGGATGATTTTGTATACGTTTGATTCGATATGGTGTGCTAAAAACCGGTTTTTGGGACCTCGCCGGAGACAGGGATTTTCCGGCCAATCTGGCCGGATTCTGCTGATGCCGGAAACACGGGCTACATGGGGTGGGGGCTGGGTGAAAAGTGTAATTTAATTATTTACGTATCTGGTCCCTACACTTTCTGTTTTGTTTTAGTTAACTTGATAACTTTTAATTGAATTTTCAAAAGTTACAATTTTGACCCAAAGTTAATTATATACATCTTTTAACTAACTAACTTGACTAAATTAAAATGTAACAATTTTATAAGTGACGTTTATATAGTTTTTGTTCGTTTAAGCCTTTACGGGACTATTTCGAGATTTAGAAGCGTTTTTGTTTAACACTTTTAATAGTTTTTGTTTACGAACAATATATATATTTATTTCTATATATATTTTGAGATTTATTGTTCCAACAATATTTATTTGCTATGCGGGAATATTTTGCGACATAATACGGTTATTTAATTAAGGCGGAGATAACGTAAAATTCAATGCGTTTATTCATAATAATAATAACAAACATTACATTTTGAAGAAATAAATACGATCCCAATTTAAAGGATAAACAACTTCGGGTTCGAGTCGGGCATTCGGGTTCGGGTTTGGGACAGATGTCACATCGTAGTCGTTTAATAATTCAACCCAGCGACGTTGTCGCATATTCAATTCTTTTTTTATCAAAGATATGTCGAAGACTTTTGTGATCGGTCAATACTATACATTTTGTACCGTAAAGAAAATGTCTCCAAATCTTTAATGCAAAAACTATTGCGCCCAGTTCTAAATCATGTGTAGTCTAACTTTTCTCATGCGTTTTTAGTTGTCTTGACGCGTAAGCAATCACTTTATTTCTCCGCATCAAAACACAACCAAAACCTAATCGAGACGCATCACAAAATACCACGAAATCCTCCATTCCTTCTGGCAATGAAAGAATAGGAGCATTACACAACTTTTGTTTTAGTAATTGAAAAGCCACTTCTTGTTTATCACCCCAATCATAAATTCTATCTTTCTGAGTCAGGAGTGTTAAAGATTGTGCAATTCTGGAGAAATTTTTGATGTACCTCCTATAATATCCTGCCAATCCAAGAAATTGTCGCACTTCGATCGGAGACTTAGGTGCTTCCCAATTCTTGATTGCTTCTATCTTTGTAGGATCGACATGTATACCATTCTCGTTGATAACATGTCCTAGGAAATGAACCTCTCTAATCCAGAATTCACATTTTGAAAATTTTGCATACAATTTCTCTTTCTTTAATACCTCCAAGATTTGTTTTAGATGTTGTTCATGATCTTCTTTAGTTCGCGAATAAATAAGTATGTCGTCGATGAATACAATCACGAAGTTTTCTAAGTATGGTTTACATACTATATTCATGAGATCCATGAACACGGCAGGAGCAATTGTTAATCCAAATGGCATAACAAAAAACTCATAATGACCGTAGCGAGTCCTAAATGCAGTTTTTGGTATGTCTTTTTCAGCAACTAACAATTGATGATAACCGGAACGTAAATCAATCTTGGAATAATAACTAGAACCTTGTAATTGATCAAACAAATCATCTATTCTGGGTAATGGGTATTGGTTCTTAATAGTTAGCTTGTTTAGCTCTCTATAATCGATACACATTCGGAATGACCCATCTTTCTTTTTAACAAACAAGACCAGCGCTCCCTAAGGCGAGAAGCTTGGTCTAATAAACCCTTTGTCTAACAATTCTTGCAATTGTTTAGACATTTCTTGCATCTCAGATGGTGGTAATCGATATGGTGATCGAGCAATAGGAGCAGCTCCTGGGACCAAATCGATATTAAACTCAAGTTGTCTTAGTGGAGGTAATTCAGGTAAGTCATCAGGAAAAACTTCCGGATACTCTCAGACTATCGGAATGTCCTCAAGTTTTTGTTCCTCCTCCTTGCTAGTCACAGCTTTAACTAGAAAAGCCGGATACCCTTTTTGTACATAATTGCAAGCTTTCATAACATTGACAACTTTAAGAGTGGGTTTTCCTTTTTGTCCTTGAATTGTTATGATTTCACCATTAAGATCAGGAATACGAACTATTCTTTCATAACACACAACTTCTGCACGATTCTTTGATAATAATCCATACCAATCACGACATCGAAACTACCGAGTGTGACATGCAAAAGATCGATAGAAAAGGGACGATTTTCTATTTGTATTATACACCCTTTTATTATTTCGCCAGTTTCTATTTTCTTTCCATTTGCTAGTTCTATAATATACTTGCAAAGGTTCAAAATTCTTTTTATCTAACTTTTTAGATTTAAGACCCAGCAAAGGTTCAAAATTCTTAGAAACAAAGCTCAAATCAGCACCGGCGTCAAATAATATACTTGCATAATGATTGTTAATAAGAAACGTACTAGTAACAACAGTCGGTTCCTGACGTGCCTCTCTAGCATTCATCTCGAATGCTCTGCCCCTTGCATTTGTCTTTTTCAATTTTGGACACTCCTTTTTGAAGTGACCCACTTCCCCACATTCAAAACATTTCTGACCCACACCTTCAGTATTTTTCGTCATATAAGTCCGACAGTTCTCAGTTTGGTGCCCTAAATGATTGCACCTTTTGCAAGCTTTGCAAACGCCACTGTGTAATCGATGACATTGTTTGCATTCAGTAGGTGGTTTATCGTTATTGTCAGATGTGTTGGCAGTGTAAAATTTCTTAGCTTCCCGACCATTTTTCTTATGGTTTCCAAATCGACCTTTGAAATTTCCACCCTACTCTCTTGTTATCATATGATCTCTTACTGGTTTCACCCAACTTCTTTTAGACTCTTCAACTTTCTTTCCACGATCCTCTTTCTTGGTCTGTACACCCCTTCTCACATCATCATCTGTCAAAGTATATGTGCTATTATGATAGCACTCTGAAGGGTTGTGGGATTAGAAGAAGAAACATTACTGCGAATCTGTGGTGCTAATCCCCAAATGTACATTTCAACTTTGACGTATTCAAGGGTTACAATTCGAGGTATCAATCTGGCCAAGTCATTGAATCTGGAAGTATAAGCATGAACCTCAGCCCCTTCCATGGTAAGGTTCCAAAAGTTTGTTTCAATTTTCTGCAATTCACTTCGCGGGCAGTATTCCTGAAGTAATCTATCCTTAAGTTGATTCCACATAAGACCATACGCTGTGTCTTCCCCTAGATTCCGCCTTTGAGTGTTCCACCAACTTAATGCTTCATCTTGGAAAGTACAAGTAGCGTATTTCACCCTTTGACTACCTGAACAGTTACTGATTGCAAATACCGTCTCCATCTTTTCGATCCATCTTATAATTTTTAATGGACCCTCAGTACCAGTAAATGTCTTTAGCTGGTAGTCTCGGACTTTTTGTAACTACAGCCTTGGATCGGTTCTCATGTTGTCATATGTTAAAATTCAGTAATGTTGATCTAAGTCAAACATTGATTTTTAAAACCAGAATTTCTTTTCAAGTACCAGCAATATATATTTATATATTACCTGTAGGATTACCGCTTGTTGTTCCATTAGAGCCTATACCAGCTCCAGCTCCTCCTCTACCTCTTCCACGTCCTATTATAGTGTTAACATGCTATGAGATTAGTTGTGCTAGTTCTTCAGCAGTAGTAGGTAATATTGTACCGTTGCTTCCGCCTCTACCACCTCCGCGTCCACCACCCCGTCCTATGGTGGTTGCCACTCGTCTTGGTGGCATTTTTCTAGCATTAAGATAAAATGATGTGATGAGTTATTATTAGATAAGTAAACATACTATGGCAATGTTTACTTGGATATAACAAATATATTTATTTAAAACATTCGTTGATAATTCGTCTAATCTTTTTATTGGAATAATATATATTGATACAATATATATTTAAGGATGATGGATATATATATATATATCGAAGATATATATATGTATTAAGATCAAACGTATAAGTCTTATAGCGTGACTTCATATAGATGTATTGTTTAGGAAGCGTTTCGTCTTATTTAACTATTATTTATATATAAATATCGAGTCGTCATATTACTAAGATTATAAATAATAAAAAGAGAATCCATAGTTTTTGAAGCTGATAGTTCATGTATAGGTTGGACTCACCGGCATGTCGGTGTTACATTTGTTTTGTTATATATTTAATAGTTTATGTACTAGCGAACCTACGGGCGAATCTATAGATTCGCCCGGAAGTTTAGATCAGTGTAGACATTAGTTTAGATTTGTAGCCGGGCGAATCTATTTTGTGTCCGGCGAAGCTGATAGGTTGGCATGACAGACTCGCTGTCAGTGAATCTATCAGCGAACCTATGTCTGCACTATATATTGTAATGTTTTCTCATTTCAATACAAGTTTTGCAAGTTTATTAAACCCTAAATTATGTGTGTGTGTCGGCTGAGGTGCTAGGAGCTTATTATTATCATCTTTGTAGCTTGATTACCTCTTTTGTGTTGATTTGATCTTTGTTATTGTGTGTTAAGGGTATTTGGACTATGTTTCATTGAATCTTAGTGAGTTTTGTTGTTTATTAATCATCATAGCACTGAAATCTCGATCTGATGGACCCACAATATGGTATCAGAGCCTTAGTGCTCTTGATTGTTTGATCATTGAGATTTTTGTGAAGTTTTTAGGGTTTTTGTGTCAAAACACTGTTTGATTCATTTCGGGACTGTTTATTGTGTTTCTGAGTTGATATTTGCTTTGGGTTTGTCATATTTGGTACTGGGAAGCTTCAGAAACAAACGGATCTTCAATTGGTTGTGTTTTGAGGTTGTTTTGGTTGATTTTGGACTGAGAAAGTTTTTCCCGTAAGTCAGCGAACCTAGACATTCATCCAGCGAACCTATGGATCATCCATCGAACCTATACAATATTTTGATTTGGAATTATCAATTTTTTGATCAGCGAACTTACTATTTTTTGAACGAAAGTTCACATGTTTGGTTCTGTGAGCAAGAGAACCTACCAGATAAACTACCAGCGAACCTACCAGCGAACCTACGAGAGAACCTATCAGCGAATCTAATTTCTAAAAAAAATAATAATAATAAAAAATAAATAAAAAAATGTCTACATTAACAACGAACATGCTTAAACTGGATGGAAAAGCTCAGGCTGAAAATGAGTTCAATTCATTCGTTGGATTCAAGCATGAAAATCTGACTGATATAACGAATCGCTTTCTATCTGTGTCAAGCAATCTCAAAAAATATAATGAAAAATTGGGAAATCATGAGCAAGTGACAAAGCTTTTGGATTCTTTTCCTCCTCAATTGAGTCTTCAGATCAAAAAGCTGAAACAAGAAAGAAATTTCTTTGACTTTAAACTAATGGACGTGATAAACAAGTTGAAGTCATTTGATCTGGATGTAAAGAGAAGAGAATACAATCAATCCATGATGATTCCCAATGTCTCTCCTCATAATGTTGCCCTGATTACATCCGCTGCAAACTCACCTGGTGCAGTCTCTGGAGCATCATCAAGTTATGGATCTGTCAAATCCGGTGGTGGTTCCACAAGTGTAGGTCCTGGCTCAAATGCATCTGTCACCACTCAGATTCCATCTGACACTACGGCCTTATCCGGGATGCTTGTTTATAATTATGAAGCTTCAATTGCTGAAGTTGTTGAAGAATCTGTTCTCAATAACAATTACATTGATTTCTTTGATCCTTTTAAAGAGTTTTATGGTGAAGATATTGAGAATGTTGGTGTGATTGATGACGTTGAAGAGGGAACAAATTCTGGAAAGGTTGCTGAGTCTGAAGTTGTTTCGATTGAAGAAGGAAAGGATGCTGGGAAAGTTGTTGGATTAGTGTGTGAAGCCGTTGCTGAAAAGGAAGAGAAGGTCACAGTCAACGTTGGTAATGGGGCAGAAAATACTGGTACCGATGCTGACAATGTTATGGAATCAAAGCTAGACATAGAAGCCATGATTGAACAGGTCAAACATGAAGCTGTGGATGAATACAAGAGGAACACTCCTTACTGCCAGTGTGATCGTGCTCTCGTGGCTGAAAAACTGGTTGTGGGCCTTCTTTATGAAATTGTTGAAGATATGTGTTCATCCGCATGCAAAATTCGTTTAATAGGTATTTATAAGGCTAATAAGTTATTAATGACAAATGAAAACGAATCAAAGAAAACTAACAAAGAGCTTAAAGAGAATGAATCCAAATTTTTTGTTAAGTTAAGAGAAGCATTGAAAGAAAACGAACATTTAAAAAGATCTCTTTTGGAAAAAAAAACCGTGAAATAAACTATTTGACTGAGCAAGTCACTCTTGCTGAATTTGAAACAAGAAAAGTTAAGAATAAATTGGAACAATGAAAAATATTCAAGTATGAAAAGGGAGGATCTTTTCAAGAAACAAAGGGGGCTAGAATAAAACCGGTTTGGGTATAAAAACGATTCACAAGTATACCCTCCACCTAGTACTTTCTGTTATTCTCTTATACCCACTCCTCATCCTTCAAATGAGTTGATACAAGAGATTATACAAAATGATACTAACAGCTCTATTGCAGGTTTAAGTGGAGTAAATCTTAAAGAGGTGCGAGAGGATTATGCTTATGGTGGAAGTAGTGGACTTGGAAGTTCTAGTTGTTCTAACTTTGATTCAAAGAAGTCTGTTGAAGACAATAGTTTAATTAATTTTGTTTCTTGTCATGTTTTAAATTCAGACAGTTTTATGTGTAATAGTAATTTAGGATACTCTACTTCAAACTCTAGTAACTTGAATGATGATCTCATTGGAAATATTTGTGGAAATGACAAAGCCGAACTTTCAGGTCATGTCTTTGAAAGTCAAACCAAAACAAACTGTTTTCAAAAATTCTTTTCTCATCAAATTCCATCTTTTACACCCGTAAGGATTTCAAAACCAAAGGACAAGGAATCATCTTTTTCATCCATGAATCTAAAATCACAACCTGATAAGGTAGAAGTCACAACAGGTAAGTCAAAAGAGCCTTATAACTCTTACAGTGATTGTAACTCTCAATTATCTGATTGTGATAAAGAGATAGAAATAGATAGAATTCATGTTTCTAAATTTTCCAAAGTTGGTTTGAAATTTCATTACTTTAAATGTGGAAATGATGATCATACGGTCAAGCAATGCCCTGAACATGTTGAAAACAGTTCAAAGCATAGATCTTTAGGAAGAAGATTGAATACTTTTGTAAATAATTTTTTCAGTAAATCTTCTACAGTTCAAAGACCTAAGTACACTAAAGCTTGGGTCCCGATTTCAAAAGTCTAATTAGTCTAACCTTGTAAATATGTAAATATTCTTTTTAACTTTCTTCATTGAGAATCCGTGTGTCACATATTTCTTCGTTCCTTCTTTTTATTTTATTTTATTTTCTTTCTTCTCTTTTTCATGTATATATATTAAGAATATCATAAAAGCAAAAAATTCTTATTAGATAGCTATCATATAGAAATTTTAGGGGAGATATTAAAGATTAACTACTCATAGTTTTTCAGATTTTGCTATTTCAAGATCCCCGTTAAAATTAATGTTGAAGAGACGTTGAAGGAGGTCAGAAGTATTGTGTTTAGGATATGTTAGATAGGCTCAGCCCGAAAACAAAGTAAACAGTGATTGTGTAGCCAAACATAAAGTTCAAGAACTCGACAATGAGGATTATCTCCTTGACATGATTGGTCTGCACAAAGATACAAGTCCTGTCAAAAATGGGTTGAGAGCGTCAAATCTTTGCCTTGATTTCCCTGAAAAATCCCAAATCACCCACACCCTAGCCCTGGATTGAGTTTCTAGTTAGCAAAACAAAATAAAAAGCTGCTAGTGTTGCTCTTCAAAAAAACCTCTGAGTGAGTTACTTGTTAATTCCTCAGAAGTATTGAGTCAAAGTGCTTAACTCCTCTGCTTTGTGTGAACAATGACCTGGAGTTGGTGAATCTTCTCTGTTATACGTCGGTATAGACCTGAAGTTTCACCGAGCATGCTCAAATGATTTTCTCCTCTGTTATACGTCGGTATAGACCTGGAGCTCTAACCATTTGAGTTTCCCAAATAATAAAGTCGCAATGTGTTCAAAATAATAAAGTAAACGCAAGTGCATTTGAGGTTGCGATTAGAAGGGCTACAGAAGATAACTTCACGAAATTTGGGTACCAAAAGCCGATAAGGAAGAGCCCAAAGAAAGATAAGCACTTGGTGTCGTGGAAGGGAAAGGTGGTGCTGAAGTTGGCTGCTCTAAAGATTATGAACAGAGTGAGAGTTCCAGATACTCAGCCACAAAGTTTTGCAAGTTTATTAAACGGTAAATTGTGTGTGTGTGACGGCTGAGGTGCTAGGAGCTTATTATTATCATCTTTGTAGTTTGATTACCTCTGTTGTGTTGATTTGATCTTTGTTATTATCACACCCTCAATTTTCCACAAACGGGGTATCCGTTAGGCGTGTGACATACCAGGATCTCAAGCCATTAGTTACAGTAACACTGACTCAATACTTTTAACAAAAGTTTAACTTAGACATTAACCCAAAACTCAGGGTTTAAAAATGTAAGTTTATAATTTCAGCAGAAGCTTTTAATTAAATCCAAACATTCAAACTACTTGTGCTCAACCGTTTAGTACAAAATCCATAAAACATGTGCTCAATAGTCTAGCACAATACCAGTATAAAACCTGTGCTCAATAGTCTAGCACAAAACCGGCATTTATTCCTATTAAAACAAACGATGTAAATAACTATTCAAAATAAAATAAAACGACTCATGCATGATATGTCCTATGTGCACAGCTCTTAGCCACCTGAGAAAAACATACTAAAACGAGTCAACAAATAATGTTGGTGAGTTCAATGAGTTTAAGTAACAAAAGTATACAAAACACTAAAACCAGTTCAACTGATAAATTTCATTTACTATTGCCGGTTAGCTAGACCACCTCGCTTACTACATGAGCACGAAGAGATTAAACTGAACGTTACGATAGTTTTTGCCTTGTCGCAACCACCACGGATGACCAAATAGTTAAAGGACAATTTGCACCACCTGAAACTCTTCCAGCATGATAGGGTCTGCCGAACCCGGTAGTACTACTCAAATTTCCCCGTTATACCCACTGTATATTAATAATCTCGACTAAAAGGAAAGGACTTTATAGTTTGATACGTTCATGCTCAGTAAAATAATCCATTAGACAATAGAAATTAGTTTATCAAAACAGTTGCCCGAAGGCCCTGCCCGAAGGCCAATAGAATCTTGTCCGAAGGCCCTACCCGAAGGTATAAAAAGTAGCCTTAGTTGGCCCCGCCCGAAGGCATCAGGTTTTACCCGAAGGTATAAAAACACAGTCTACCCAAAGGCGCTGTAACATAGTTGCCCGATGGCGTGTAAAAACATTTGTACGTTTTCTCCCCGAAAAAGATTTAAAAGCGGGCAAAGAACTCACCTTTGAAGGGCACAACAATTTAAACAGCACAAATGCAACAAAAGGACCTAAACCGACTTACGACCTGCTTAATAGTTAAACACTAATTAATGCATAGAACTTGCATATATATATATGTAAAATTACACACACAAATATATCCTATATATATCCACTCTCGCTGCTGCAAAAACATATACATATGTTCCAATACATACTACTATCACTGTACATCCACAACTACCGTAATATATACATACATGGCTGTTCTTACATGCATATATCCAAACTTTCACGCACCATTGTTGCTGTTAATCACGTTTTCATGCATACAAATCCATCATAACATTCACATACATGCATATAATCTATGATCATATACAATCAGGCGCATACATACATAATATCATACGTTATTGTTCATATCAACCATATACACACCTTTCAGTTTCTACTACTACTGTTCCATACCATCGACATACTACTGCAACTGCGTATGTGCATCCATATATACATATATTTATTCCATGCTTAACCATTGTTTTATTCATCCATACACGTTACATATCACCTACTTAACTATACAAAATCGCATATACATACATATATACATTCAGACGCGCACACACAGAAATTCGCATACATACACATCCGCATAGCATACCACATACAAACTGTTACATACATTCATCTTGCATCGCATACATACACACGCGTATATATATATCAGTACATACACCAACCCACACATACATTCATCAATTCATACACCCGCCACATCTATTATATATTTACATTCGCACACCTATACACATCACAGTTCTAAATATATGCAGCCGCTAACTATTTCCTGTTGTTTACACATGTTGCTGCTGTACCACACCATATACATACATACATAACATATATCTACTCCGGTTCAGTCAATTAACGCATATACACACTTAAAATCATAACCTGCTTATTCATATATTGAAGTCAATGCTACTGTGTGCATGTAGATGTAATTAATCCTCATCATTGATGTTCAATCTAGATACATACATACACATAAATACGATTTCTGCACATAGACATACACATAGAACGCACAACAACATCCTAATGTATCGTATAATATCGAACCGAATCCGAGATCTTAATCGAAGCTACTGCTATAAAAGGCTTACCGGAGACTAATGAAGAGAATGATCGGAAACGACGGGGGGCGGCGGCTGTTGTTGAGGGTGGCGGCGACGAGAGAAAGAAGAAGAGAGACAAGAGGAAGGTCGATGCTGGTGACTGGATGCGACGATGATGCGGCTGGATCGGTTGAGGGAGGTGCAGAGAAAAGAGGTTTGATGTTGTGCTGTTTGTCGATGAACAAGAAGCAGAGGAAGAAGGCGGGTTAGGGCT
Organism: Tagetes erecta; assembly: GCA_030867185.1. NCBI lineage: Eukaryota > Viridiplantae > Streptophyta > Magnoliopsida > Asterales > Asteraceae > Tagetes > Tagetes erecta. The sequence continues at coordinate 22,826,779 of CM061497.1, read as the reverse complement.
AGGGTTTGGGTTATAAAATAACAAGTTACACTTTGACCCTTAGACATTAGCAAATTATCTAATATGATACTTGAGTTTATAAATTAGTTTTAGTTAATTACCAAAGGAATCCTAAACTTGTATAAAACTTAACGGAATAGATAAAGAATAGTTAACGGTGTTAACCTGAATTTGCGGGTTGTCACATCATCCCCTTGTTAAAAGAATTTTCGTCCCGAAAATTACGTTGTGTCATTGGTTGACTGCAACGAAATAGAACAAAGGAAAAGAAAAAAAATTTCAGATTGTCATATCATCCCCTTGTTAAAAGAATTTTCGTCCCGAAAATTAAATCGTACCTTTGGTGTTAGACGTTACTTTAATAGCTAAGAATGATTTTATTTGTGTTACATTAGTTAGCCACTTCATAAGATTTAAACCAACTAAAGTAATCATTTGCAGGATTTCAACTTGTCTAATGTATTGGGATCCACTCTTAAGATTTATAAACAACGATTTGTATGCAGAATGTTTCAGAAATTTTAGATCACAGAGCTTCGAGTTGTTAATTCAGATTTTCAAGGATCAAGACTTATCTAAAGAGTCTATATTAAAGAAGCATTGTTATTCGAGTTGTTTAGAGGTCATTAAATTAACTAAACCGTGTGTAGGTACTCGACTTTATTAAAAAGAGTTGTCAAAACGTGGTCATAAGGATGTCATAGACATTCTAAAACAGATGAAGAATGAATTTTTGATACTATTTATGTGTTCGGGAGTACATGTTTTAAGCAAGAATGATCAAAGTATTTATGTTTCGTTGTGATCGATAGAATAAGTGGTTGTATGACATAGGGTAAATTTTATTAATGGTTACTTACTGAAGTAGTGTTAAAATAAAAGTGTCTGGGTTACATAAGATGTTTCTAATCCTTTGGTGTACAATTGCTTTTCTCTTTGATGAAATCTAAGTGTTACGATGACAAATGGGCCGTGGGGGGGGGTATACGATACACCGAGAAGATCGGTTTTCTGGAATCTTTTCCTTCTACTTCAACTTAAGATCAGTTTTATTATAAGTACCCATTTCATGATATAGGTTTTAGTAAAAGAATGGATTTATTTAGGGTTCAAAACAATAAAATGCTAAAAGGGATTTTGATATCTAGAATCATTGGGTGGTAGTGTTTAAATTCATCGTTAGGGTGTTTAAAAGATGATGAGAGATAATAGTCTGGTTTGCTAACGGATTAGATAAGGACGTCATGTTATTTCATTACTTGGATTGTGTAGCTTAACTAATTTCTTTAAACAGACAGTCTCCCCTACTAGGATTTTCATGGTTTGGAACGATTAGGTAACAATTTCTTTCATCGCGCTTTAAATATTTTTGATCAAGGCCGTTAATTAAATACAAGGTGGATTTTCTTAAATTAACATAAGCTTCGAAAGAAGGATATAACACGATTGGAGTTTCAAATGACAATGAGATCATCAATGATTATATTTCTTAGCAGATACAATGTATACTAGGATGAACGAAATAAGAGATTGTTATTCTAAACTTTAATGGACGAGGCTCACGCAGAACGCTAGTTGATATAAATTGTTTATTGTAGACAATAATACTCATCATGTGAACCTTTAAAGTCATGGAGAATATTCAAATTTATATCGGGGGGGAGGGGGGGGAGGTCAGTAACATAAAATAAATAAATAAAAAAAATAAAATCACTTAGTTTCTATTATCACTATGAACAACGGAGATCTAGAAGTTATAAGTGTCTAGATTTATAGTGAATTGCCATATGAATGATAGATAGAATAGGGTTATTCGTAAAACAAGGTTCATGGGTGATCGCTTTTAGGCTCGCATCAGCGATTGCACTTAAGTTGTGTTACTGTTACACGGATAATCTAGTAAAGAGATTTGAATATATTTCCCGATGTATTGAATATAGATAATGTTTATGAATTTAAATATCTTGATGGATAAATAAAATTTTAGATCTAAAGCGTGTTTTACAACGGTGGAGATGAAAATAGTGTTTGTAATACCATTCACGAGGAGTGATCATGTATGTAAGACATTATGTGACTGGTTAATTATGACAGGAAAGATTTTTCCAAATAAGTCGTAGTTTTATAGGGCTCCTCCTAGTAACCCTTACTACTACAAGATTTGTTTAATGCTCGAATGAGGAAAACATGATATTAAGTTGTTATCGACGTTGGGTAAGAGGTCATAACACACTAACCAAAACTTAAGGCATTACATTATATCATGAGTTTGTGGCATAACTGCATAAGCACGATTGAAGTTTATATTGGAATGTGGTATTGTAATAGTTTACTACACAAGGATAAACTTGATATCATTATGTTACTTAGAGATGGAGTTTTGTCTCAGGTGAATCTATGTTGTCTGGTTCTTCACTTTTAGGTTTTAGTTGTAACCCACATGACAGGTTTTGCCAGGATCATCATGTACCTATAAATTCACCATTACGTTGCGCACCCGTAATCGTCAATTTACCTTACATAATCACCCTAGTTTGTCTCCATCATGGGTTTTAATCTTAAGTTTTATCATTCTTATTGTTTTGTGTTTATTTATAAGATAATTAATATTATTCCGAATATAGGACGTATAAAAGAGGTGTGGTATTCATATAATACTTGCTTATTTACAAAGCTGTGTTTGTGTTAGTATTCACTATTCAGACGCAGTCTTTATGTAGAACGAGAATACCATCGGTAGTCATCTCCACGAGATGCCACTTCGAGTCAATAGTTTTTCACGAGAGCAACAAGCACCAACTTGATGAAATAAGATAAGTGTAACAATATGGAGAAGGTTTAAAAGAATAGAACAAAATACTTAACAAAAGAAAATCACTATAAATAACTTCAACGTCTTAGTCTTTATGATTTGAGTGTTTTATACTTACCCGCTTTGGTTGTCACCACGCTTTCAACAAGTGAGAAAGAAAAAAAATCTAAATAAAAATTGGTTTTCTGGGCTTACAAAATGTAATGTATTTTGAAAAGAAGGAATGACAGAATAACTTATGCTCCACTTCACGAACTCTAGAAGGAATACTCAAACGGGTCAAAACGGTTATAATCGTCAAGCTCATACTCTTGGCCTCTTTGCGCCTTGAGAAGAGGTCTCAGCCACATTCCGCGAAGAAGAATCAGATTTAAGCGGAAAATTTAGATTCAGGTTTGGGATAAGGACAGAGTATTTCGTATAAGGATTCTTAGACTACAAAGATCCTATATCAGGCAAGCACGTAAAAATGTAACACGTATAGGCAAACAAACTTACTTTCTAACTATGATTCTACTGTGCAGTGTGAGTGTAACTAATGCAATGCTTAAAGTTATAGACTATATGCAATGAAATGCTAGTTCCCTATAACTTATGGCTCTGATACCAATCTGTCACACCCTCAATTTTCCACAAACGGGGTATCCGTTAGGCGTGTGACATACCAGGATCTCAAGCCATTAGTTATAGTAACACTGACTCAATATTTTTAACAAAAGTTTAACTTAGACATTAACCCAAAACTCAGGGTTTAAAAATGTAAGTTTATAATTTCAGTGGAAGCTTTTAATTAAATCCAAACATTCAAAGTACTTGTGCTCAACAGTTTAGTACAAAATCCATAAAACGTGTGCTCAATAGTCTAGGACAATACCAGTATAAAACTTGTGCTCAATAGTCTAGCACAAAACGTTCATGCTCAGTAAAATAAGTCATTAGACAATAGAAATTAGTTTATCAAAACAGTTGCCCGAAGGCCAATAGAATCTTGCCCGAAGGCCCTACCCGAAGGTATAAAAAGTAGCCTTAGTTGGCCCCGCCCGAAGGCATCAGGTTTTACCCGAAGGTATAAAAACGCAGTCTACCCGAAGGCGCTGTAACATAGTTGCCCGAAGGTGTGTAAAAACATTTGTACGTTTTCTCCCCGAAAAATATTTAAAAGCGAGAAAAGAACTCACCTTTGAAGCGCACAGCAATTTAAACAGCACAAATGCAACAAAAGGACCTAAACCGTCTTACGACCTGCATAATAGTTAAACACTAATTAATACCTAGAACTTGCATATATAGATATGTAAAATTACACACACATATATATCCTATATATATCCACTCTCGCTGCTGCAAAAACATATACATATGTTCCAATACATACTACTATCACTGTACATCCCACAACTACCGTAATATATACATACATGGCTGTTCTTACATGCATATATCCAAACTTTCGCGCACCATTGTTGCTGTTAATCACGTTTTCATGCATACAAATCCATCATAACATTCACATACATGCATATAATCTATATGATCATATACACACCTTTCGGTTTCTAATACTACTGTTCCCATACCATCGACATACTACTGCAACTGTGTATGCGCATCCATATATACATATATTTATTCCATACTTAACCATTGTTTTATTCATCCATACACGTTACATATCACCTACTTATAACTATACAAAATCGCATATACATACATATTTACATTCAGACGCGCACACACAGCAACTCACATACATACACATCCGCATAGCATACCACATACATACTGTTACATACATTCATCTTGCATCGCATACATACACACGTGTATATATATATATCACTACATACACCAGCCCACACATACATTCATCAATTCATACACCCGCCACATCTATTATATATTTACATTCGCACACCTATACACATCACAGTTCTAAATATATGCAGCCGCTAACTATTTCCTGTTGTTTACACATGCTGCTGCTGTACCACACCATATACATACATACATAACATATATATACTCCGGTTCAGTCAATTAACGCATATACACACTTAAAATCATAACCTGCTTATTCATATATTGAAGTCAATGCTACTGTGTACATGTAGATGTAATTAATCCTCATCATTGATGTTCAATCTAGATACATACATACACATAAATACGATTTCTGCACATAGACATACACATAGAACGCACAACAACATCCTAATGTATCCTATAAAATCGAACCGAATCCGAGATCTTAATCGAAGCTACTGCTATAAAAGGCTTACCGGAGACTAACGGAGAGAATGATCGGAAACGACGGGGGGCGGCGGCTGCTGTTGAGTTTCCTCCTGGATGCCGACGAGAGAAAGAAGAAGAGAGACGAGAGGAAGGTCGATGCTGGTGACTGGATGCAACGATGATGCGGCTGGATCGGTTGAGGGAGGTGCAGAGAAAAGAGGTTTGATGTTGTGTTGTGTGTCGATGAACAAGAAGCAGAGGAAGAAGGCGGGTTGGGGCTAGGGTTTGGGTTATAAAATAACACTAGGTTTAGACCCGTGTGGGAACACGGGTTTTTGCTATTTATTAAAAAAAACTAACCAAATGTAAGTTCTATTTCAAGTATCAACAACCTAAGTTCACCTTTTCTATATAATCAAATTTACAAAGACCTTTTTAACATGAGAAACCTTAATTAACTCTGATTCCCTAATGCAACACAAAAAAACGCAAATTTGCGGCCCGAACCAACACAAATTTAATGTACCAACTTACTAAACAAATATCCTTGTCACCAACAACGCTCCACACATCATCACCCACTCTCTATGAAGAAAAAAACAATAATAAATGTATTGGAACTTACCTTGCCACCAACAATGCGCTACACACCACAATTGTAATTTTCAATATTAATGACATTTAAAACCATTAACTTTTACTTGGTATAGAGGGTCCTAACAACATAAAACATAAACAATAAGTATGACAGCAAAGAGCATAACGTATAGCATTTAAAATACCATTTGAAGTCACTTGAGATATTAAAGCATTTAAAAGACCAATTGAAGTCACTCAAGATTAACTGAAATCAAAATTAAATTATTAAATTTAACAACTAAATACGAACATTTCTTTAAGGCCACATATATAGTGTCTTCAAATTTGTGTGGGAGTAGTTGACTAAAAATAACTACAGATCCATAATGGAAATTCAAAGTGCTTATTAACTTAGAATTCCATATCCATCTATAATTCAACATTGCATATCATTAGAAAAAGCATCACATACAGCACCATTAACCGATCCCATTTTCTTGTGATATTGGCTCATGTATGCTTCATATTATTAATGAGTTATCTTCAAGTTTTATCAAACTATTCTAGGAGCAAACATATATACCTTATTGCCCAAAATGTTCAACACGGAAGAAACAGATAATGACTCAAATGCATGTTAGGAGAACCTTGCTATTTATATTTAATAGATTACTATCTACATGAACTTAAGATATCGCAACATTAGGATAAGCAACCATTAGCTATAGGTTTAAATAGCTCCAAAGGACAATCTACAGAACAAAGTAATAACAGTTGTGAGTGCAATGGATAAACCAAGATTCTTACTAACCTTTCTCCAAGGGCCTAGTTTTGTTGAGGAGGGATTTTGGTTTTCACCATGCAGTATTAGTATTACATGAACAACAAAAAGTAAGCAAAAAGCAGGGGAAAAAATTTAACAGTTAAAACCACGGTAGCGCACCAATTAAAGAATGCACCTCTTCAAAAATTTTGTGTATCTAACTCGCCATTATCTTTGAGATTAAATGCAGCTTTAATTTTAACCATGGGTGAGCCAACAGTATTAAAATTAATTTAAATTTTAAAACAATTACATAAAAAAGTGTTTCTTTTAAACCATAAGATACAAACCAATCACACTCTATTCCATATCCTTTTTCAGTATAACTTCTGGACCAATATAATCAGGTGAGCCAACAGTAGAATAAGCGTACATCATTATAACACAAAAAAATTCTTAACAGAACTCACAAGCATCCTCCTATATGCAGTAGCTGCTCTTGTTGAGTGCGTTTTTGGTACAGCATGGCGCCTGTCACTTTGAAAATGTTACTTTTGTATATCACATGATATAGAGAACTAAAACAAGAAGTGTATTTACAATTCAATCATCAGTTTCAAAAACATTAATGGCAAGTTCCTATGATTATGATCATATCGCAAGACCAATTTTACCAGTTAAACCATTCATTTAGTGGAAACTGATATAGTTTCAGATTTAAGGAAGAAACACCGTTAACCTTTATTAAAACTCTCTATTTGAATTGTTGCCTAGCCCATCTAAACTAACCATTTTTTTACCTCTAGCAAAGGTAAATTAAAGACATACTAAATGTTTCCGCTTATGTGGTGTTAACTAAAGCAATTAATATATAGCAAACAAAATAGCAAATCTGAAAAAAAAACCTTGAGGATAAGAAAGTTGAAAGCACATCGTAGTTAGATGGAAGATATGGCACATTCGAGTTCTTCATCTTCTAATGATTTCAATGTTAATCAAAATCGAGTTCTTCCTCCTCTAATGACTTTACCATAATTAAGAGCAAAACCAAGACACTGCCTAAGTCACATAATCTAAGAAAGACCAGGTATAGTACCTGAAAACATACAAATATATATGTTTAATCACCACAAAACCAAGCTTTGACCAGAGTTCAGGAATATCCATGTCATCTTTATAACCAAAAATTAATGAATCAGAAACATATAGTAAATCGTAGTAAAAGTGTCAAGGGACCTAATTAAATAACATTGTGTGAGTCAGAGAAAGAAAGAGGGATCACCCCTTTGCATTGGGCTGCATTTTCTGAAGTTGGGTTTTCACATAATCATGGTTGTAGCAAAGAACCCTTATGCTATGGCGCTGCAAAACCAAAAGAAAAAAACATGACCAGAATGAAAATTCACACATACATTGACTCAAAATGAAACAACACCTAAACATAAGTGTAGACAAACGGAAAAATACATATTAGATTATATATGTTATAACTACATAAGGAAAGAAAGTGTTCTTTAATCTTGATAGTAGTTTTCAAGCTAATAACCAACATATATAAATTTAAAAAATATTAACATAGCATAGCATAATCATCTGCCTCTTCATCTCCTTCAGAAGAATTGATACATTTCCAAACTACAGCAGCTTAATAATATCACAACCAAACATAAAGTTAGATAATATGGCAGAAAATAAGCTAATAAATATTTACACCAAATCCCCATTTTCAACTTATCAACAATCGTCTCTCGAGGGTGAACACCAAATCTTCATTTTCAACTTCATCCATTCTTTTGAAAAAATCCATAAAACCAGGTGAATGAATAAAAATAAGACATTAATAACCAATTCTGCAAATATGAAAGTATAAATCTGGAAAACTTGTTCACAATACATACCATCAAGTAGTTGTGGAAGAATTGGTATGATCTCACTTAGATCTATAGATATAACAGATCATACAATCTTATTATGTTCTAGATGTTTGAAACAAAGACACGACAATATAAAAAAGAAAAAAAATCTTTGATGTTTGTTTGTAGTTTACCTTTACACATTATAAATGCTCATTTAAAAGTTTAAAAAATCAGTGAAGAAGAAGCAAAGAAAGAAGGAGGTAACAGATCTGCAAATTAGTAGTAATCTGAAAGCTTAGTGGTTAGAAGCTTTGAGCCCTAACCCTGAAGTTGATTTGAAAGACGAAGATGAACCGTTTTTCTTTGCGGGTTATCACAGTTATTGTGTGTTAAGGGTATTTGGACTATGTTTCATTGAATCTTAGTGAGTTTTGTTGTTTATTAATCATCATAGCACTGAAATCTCGATCTGATGGACCAACAGAAGCTAATGCTTCAACCCAAAATATACAATAAGAGTTACATCAAAGGAAACGTCTACAACGCTTCAAAAGATAATTGTTTTAAGTTAACCAAATAAAAGGAAACGAACATTGTTTTGAAATTTCCCAACAACATAAAAGTTTAACGAGAGAAACGTGCCATGGTATCCACACGAATGACAAACAATGCCAACATTAATCCAAATGTGGCAAGAGTGAGAGCAGTTGGTTACTTTCTTCTAGGTCCATCACCATTTGTTGTGTCACAACCAACCCCGCTTCGGCGTCCTCCAAACTTTGCTCCGTCATTTGGAGTTTTCCTTTTACCTCCATCATTTCCTCCTCCAATTTCCTAATACGATCATTCAATTGAAACAAGGTATGCTCTTGCATTACCCGTTCCTCATCATATGATTTCAACCTCTCATTCGTAGTTTCATCAACTTCATCTAAGACACCAACTTTTGTTTTTAAAGTTGTAATTTGGTTTTCATATTGATCACATCTAGTCACTAAGGTGACCAAAGTGCGCTCCATAGGTTCCCCTAAGATAGAAACCTGTGTTGGTGCATTAGATGATTCCCCATTTTCAAACATAGAAGCTACATCATCCTTCCTTTCCCATTCTTTACTTTCTCTTTCAAGAATTTCACCTGCACATTTTCTGTCCTTGCCTTTTTAGGCTTGGACATAACCTCCTCCACATCTTTCCCTAACAATTCTTTTACATCAGCATTTCTTTTACCCAAATATTTCACTCGAATTCTAGCAGAGCGGCGTGATGTAGAAGGTGAAGGCCAATGAGCACCTAATGTAGCCCCACCCTCGACATTTTAAGCCACCGCGATAGGCTCTTCATAGCCACATCACCCGGCTCAATACCAACCTGTACTTCCACCAAATTCGCCTCAACTTCGGCTACCGGTGCCATATATGTGTTTCCATCTCTCGAAACCCAGTTCCCTCGCATCTGGTCTTCCAGGTCAATATTCACTGGTTCAGACACATAATGCGGTAGAGCTGATTCAAGCAATGGTGAAAGTGAAATAAACGCACTGTCCGACCCACTATGTGAGCTGGCACTCCAGCCCCATCAGCCCTCGTCATCTGCAACAGTAAGAAAAAAAATATATCCGTATTTAATTTAACTAAATATAAGCATTATTTTATATATAACAAATAATCAAGCAAGGTAAACTTAGATATATTTATATATCTAATTCACGCAAAGCAACTAATATATATATATATATATATATATATATATATCCTTATATATATCCTTATATATATATTGGAATGGAATGCTTTTGGGACATTTTTTTATAAAGGTTATAGATTAGATTTTTCAAAAACTTTTTCTAATTCACTATAACCGTTGGCTCTGATACCAACTTCTGTCACACCCCATTTTACGCAACGGATTAATATAACTAATGGGGTCGGTGTTAACGGAAGTTGGTTACCAGCGGCTTATTGTCAAACAACCATTAAATATTACGGAAAGTTAAAACATCATAATATTATTACAAACATTGTCGTAAAGATCTTTTTTATGACATAGTTTTGCACTTATAAAAGTGATAATTTTAAAAGTCGGTTCCAAAACAATATTTCCGTAGCATGGCGTTTGACACCAAAACCATCTCATTCCATAGCAAACAACAAGTGCTTTAGTCACCTGAAAAACATGTTAAAAACGTTTATCAGTACAAGACTGGTGAGTTCACAGGTTTAGGATATGTAGTCCATAACAAAACCAATTATGATTTTACTAATAAGAGACAATATTTATCCAATCTTGTTGACTTAAAGTTGCAATGTTTAATTCATATGACACAACCATAAACCCGTAATCAATCCATGACATTTACCATCCGGCAATTGCAATTATATAATCTCCCGTCGTCATTGACCGGAGCTACCGGTACAGGAGTGGGTTGTCAGTACACCCGATAGATCTACCAATATAATCCAAGGACCCCTGTCACTAAGGCTAATGATTACGTTATTTTTTAGGGTTTTTCCGGCCAAACATCTTGTAAACTTATGGTTTTTCATATAGATCAAACTATTTTCCATCTTTTACTTTAAATCATAATCAAATATATTTCACATGCTTTTCCCCCAAGTTTGAAATCAAAACGTATTAAAAATGGGGCCGTGAAAATCACCTTTGATATCCGTCAAGTTTTTGCTAGCACTTATGAGCCGAAAATTAATGTTCCCGGCTATTAACACCCCATATATATCCAAGGGTTCCCGTTAATAGTCGTACAATGGTCATCCAAGTTGTTCATCAACTCTAGACACTTTTTATGAAATGATTTATCATTTCGACCTAACGACACGTTGGTGACTCCGTTTACGACCAGTTTTTCAAACAATATTTATATAAGTCATCTCTTTATATATATAAATATATTTTAAACAATATTTATATGAGTAATCTGTTCATAAAATTATATCCTAAAGACAATCATTGGTCCTTAAACATTTGCAAAACTTTACATATATGATTTAGCATATATAACTTTCGGTTTCGTTTTTATAAAATTCACACTTTTAATATTTATACAAAATAAATATTATCATTCTCAAAGTGTTAAGTTTTATTAAAAACCAAAATCCTAAATGAAAACTTATGAGATTAACACTTTATCCATTTCACTTCAAGACCGAGTGAAAACGTAAATTTTTAAGCAACCGACTAACTTTATTTTTAGTCGTTCTTGGTGTTTTTTTTATAACTTTAAGTATATCTTTTCATACTTATTTTAAGATCAAAACACTGACTCAAGTTCACTTTTTAACTCTTGCAACTTGAATCAAAATCCTTCACATAAAAAACGTAATTTCGGTCATAACCGAAGCATTTTTCGTAACTATTTATTCATATAACTACCCTTTTCATTCATACCACTTTAGACACACATAATCATGCTCATACACACTGATTATACATCAAGAGTTGCTGGTATAAAAACTATTTTACACATGCTTACGGTTTAAGCCAAAATAGTCGGTTTTACCGTTATTTCGTAAATAGTTTGTTATTAAACAATGCTTAAACCACCAAATTTCATCATGTAATGATCATACATATATTTTCACTTAAATAATCATGTAAAAGCTGTAAAAATCTTATTCTCAAGTTTAAACCCATTTTCGAGCCGAAAACGGTGTATTTTTACTAATAAAACGCCTAGTTTTATTATACTATTCTTATACTACTTACTTCTATTTTCCACATACATCATACACATTATCTCATTCTCATAACATGTCTAATATCATCAAATGTCCAGAATTTAATTTAATAATCTTAGAGTGTGAGATTATATTAATTTTCTACACTTGATCACATTTGACAATTTCATGGTTCATGCTCATATGACAATTGATGTTAGCATTTCTTTTTATACTTTTTCCACTCATATACATACATTTACACGTTCACATTCATGCATATACATATGTTGACTTTTTAAAGTCAAAATTACCATTAGTAAGTAATCAATCCTAGATTACTACATATTGATTAATTACCACATTTTTACACCATAATCATCACAATATTTATTTACTACCATTTTTCATGCAACCATCATTTCATCTAAATCAAAAATTTATCCAATAATAATAACACTTAACCCATCTAATCATATTTGACATTACAAATTCCATTTTTCTATATATACATTATACCACATTAGTCAACTAGCACTTACAGTAATAACCCATTTCCTCACAAAATCATCATCCTCCTACACTAATATTATCATCATCATATACATTTTCATATGCATTTATACATCATACGTATACACATTCACACATTCATTTGATCATGAAATAACATCTTGCATGTATAATCAAATCAGAAATTTCATATTTTTACATCATCTTAACATCAAACCCATAGATTTTATTTATCAAAAATACATTTTTGACACACGCATATACATATATACGTAGGTACATATGTATACATACACATATTTTTCCTTTTGATTCTTTTCATTTTTAAAAGTTTTTTATTTGATGAACAACTTAATGATTCAAGGATGAATCATTCTTTTGAATTAAGAAATCAATATTATAGTTTATACCTTGATGAACTATAGATTGCAAGTGAGTGTTTTCTTGATTTCTTTACTTGTTCACGTCCAAATCATCTTTAATTTCACTTCTTTATCATCAATTTTGCTTAATCATTCATGTGTGTTCTTGATTTTGGGTGTTCTTGGTATTGAAACTTGTTGAAGATGATAGTGTTAGTGTGTGTGTGTGGGTGTGTGTGCCGTGATTTATAGAGAGAGAGAGAGAGAGAGAGAGAGAGAGAAATTGAGTGTAAGTTGTTTTAGAGAGTAAATGGTGAGTTGAATTAAGTGGGTTACTTGTAGGTGGTTTGATGGTGATGAGGCTTGCATGGTGGCTCCATATCATGAACCTAGGCCATTGTAGAATAGTGAGTAATGCTTAGTTGTGATGTAAGTATTGTTAATTGTGTGGTATTGGGCATTAATTTGTGTGTAAGGTGGTATAATATTAATGTGTAGTGTTAATTGGTTTGTATTAAATATCTTTGTAAGTATTATTGGGTAGTATCACAAATAATATTTGTGACTATGGTGATAATTTTGGTCTTGATTTTGGTTAAAAAGAGTGTTAGGATTGTAGTGTGGTATTTATTTGGTTGAGTGGTAGTAAATTTAGAGTGTAAGTTTGTAGTTTGTAGGCATTAATCATTAAGATGATTAATGGGTAAGTTTTCTAATGGAAGTAATATTTATTGAGTTTTAACTAGTGGATACCTAGGATCCATTTTTATAAAAACTCTTTCTCCAAATCTCATGGATTTAAAAGTTGTACTTCTTAGTATTAATTATAATACTTACAACTTATGTTTATGAGCTTCTTATGTTCATATTATAATTATGAACTACTCAAAATTATATTTTTCTGAAAACAGACAAAATCTGAAATGTACGCGCTTGTCAGCAGCACAAATCGTAAACTAATATTTTTATATTTTTACCTTTGTTTTCCTTTGTAACACTTTTATACATGCTAATATAGCATAAAATACATTCTAGGATGTTTAAAGTTTTTCCCGGGTCATCACCAACGTTCGTCTCAGTACTATGCTATGACTCCACACAGTATTTTCTTTATATTTTTAAATGCAAAAGCATTTATTACTTGGGCTAGGCTAGACTCAAATGACATATTTTAAATTTAACTACTAATAATGCTATAACATATAATTTAGTTTTTGTCCTCGTACGGATATTAACCTGGAATTTTGCCAGGTGTCATAGGTAGTAATCCTTTAGAGAAGCTTTATTGAGGTCTTTAAACTCTATACGCATTCTCCATGATCCGTTGGGCTTCTTGACTAGCACTGGATTTGCTACCCAAGAATTCTATTTGACTTCTCTTAGAATACCTATTTACAAATTCAGTGTGCAGCAATCATATATTATGTTATCAAAAGATATGTTAATGATTTTTCTTAAAGAGGTGAGGTAGAAGCTAGGAGCTAGAAGCTAGAAGCTGGAAGCTGGTAGGTACCTGCTTGTACAAGTTTCTCTACATTCTTCGTCAACAGCTAAGATTCTTTCAAGCACCATGCTTCTTTTCTTTTGAACAACGGCTTGTAACTGTGGTAGATGTTCAGTGAGTGTTCAGAAGTGTCCATAAGGACTCCTGTCATATCTTTCGGGCTCCATGCGAAAACGTTTTGGCTTTCCTGCAATAATTTTATCAATTTTCTCATAGTGTGACAAGAATGGTTGTTATTAACCTTGACTGTCTGTTCTAGATATGAAGCGTTGAGACTCAGCTCTATGACTTGATTCGGCTCGGAACTCGATTATGATGTTGTAGTGGGAGGGGTGTTGTACCACAGCGAACATAAGCTCTTTAACTCTGTTGAGGTCCTCATCCAGGAGTCAAACTTCGAGAATTATTTCACCCAGAGGGAGGACCCTTTCCCCTGCAAATCCTACCAATGGTGTCTTGAACAATTGCAACTATGACTTTGTCTCTTCACTGAGTTGGAGAAAGCATCTCTCGTACATGATCTCAGCTCATGTCCCACAATCCATGTAAACTCGATCTATCAAGGAGCCTTCGAGCTCAGCTTCTATGATGATCAGATTGGTTATGAATGTTTCAGGGTCAGATGGGGGGAAGCGAATGCACTGTTGAGCCCATGCTTCAGAATGAGGTCTCCTAAAGATCCTGGTCAGTGCGTGTACCATTTTGCATTCCGCACCCTTTTTACCTTCCTTTCTTTCTTTGAGCTCCTTCCCCAAGTGGGCTAAGTCGCCCGATTTGACAGCTTCTTCAATCCTCTTCTTTAGCTGGAAGCAGTCGTTGGTGTGGTGACCAACATCGGGAAAGACACAAAATTTTCCAGGGTCTCGCTTACTGACCAGCTTGGTGAAGGGTCTAGGAGGTCTGAAGCTGTATCTAGCTTCTTCTTTTGTGAAGATCTCCAAAGGTGTTTTTGTTAGCATAGTAAACACATGTTTCTCCTTGTCTTGATGTTTGTTTGATCGTGGGGAGTCTCGTCTGTCATCCCTCCTTTAATGGTCATGAAAGCGGTGAGATTGTTGTTCCACAAAGGGCTAGAAGTGTGGCTTCTTATAAAGGGAGGAGCTTCCTTTCCAAGGTTATATATCCCGTTTCCTGGTCTCCCAGTTGTCAAGCACTTCCACTCCTCAAAGGTAAGCTTGAACATGTTCAAAAGCTTCTTTCATTTTTTGAGAGATATTTTCTTAGAGGTTTCTTAAAAGCTTTTTTGGTTTGATAGCATTCATGAAGCCGGAAACACGCATTTTTGTTGTGGTTTTGTTATAACTAACCCTTCTTTTTTGTATCTCTCCATGAAGCTTCTACAGTCTTCGTTGTCTTTCTGCAGGATCTGGTAAAGTTATGTTGCGTCCTTGGAGAATCTACATTGTTGTGTGAAGTTCGTTAGGAGGCTTCTATGCAAGTCATCAAAACCGTGTATGCTCCCTTCTGGAAGGCTACTAAACCGAAGTTTAGCAGACCCTACCAACGTTTGCATAAACATATGACAACATTCTGCGTTGATCCAAAGTTCTACGAATGCTGCTCCGGTAAACACTTGAAGATGGTTCTCTCCTCAAAGGTAAGCTTGAACATGTTCAAAAGCTTCTTTCATTTTTTGAGAGATATTTTCTTGGAGGTTTCTTAAAAGCTTTTTTGGTCAGATAGCATTCATGAAGCCAGAAACACGCATTTTTGTTGTGGCTTCGTTATAACTAACCCTTCTTTTTTGTATCTCTCCATGAAGCTTCTACAGTCTTCGTTGTCTTTCTGCAGGATCTGGTAAAGTACTGTTGCGTCCTTGGAGAATCTATGTTGTTGTGTGAAGTTCGTTAGGAAGCTTCTATGCAAGTCATCAAAACCGTGTATGCTCCCTTCTGGAAGGCTACTAAACCGAAGTTTAGCAGACCCTACCAACGTTTGCATAAACATATGACAACATTCTGCGTTGGTCCAAAGTTCTACGAATGCTGCTCCGGTAAACACTTGAAGATTGTCCTCTCCTCAAAGGTAAGCTTGAACATGTTCAAAAGCTTCTTTCATTTTTTTAGAGATATTTTCTTGGAGGTTTCTTAAAAGCTTTTTTGGTCTGATAGCATTCATGAAGCCGGAAACACGCATTTTTGTTGTGGCTTCGTTATAACTAACCCTTCTTTTTTGTATCTCTCCATGAAGCTTCTACAGTCTTCGTTGTCTTTCTGCAGGATCTGGTAAAGTACTGTTGCGTCCTTGGAAAATCTACGTTGTTGTGTGAAGTTCGTTAGGAAGCTTCTATGCAAGTCATCAAAACCGTGTACGCTCCCTTCTGGAAGGCTACTAAACCGAAGGTTAGCAGACCCTACCAACGTTTGCATAAACATATGACAACATTCTGCGTTAATCTAAAGTTCTACGAATGCTGCTCCGGTAAACACTTGAAGATGGTCCTCTGGATCTTCTGTCCCATCGTATGTTGTCACGTGTGATGGCATCTTGATCTTTGTTTGAAACTCAAAGTTGGCGATTTCTTCAAAAAGCATGACAATGAGCTCGATCTGTAAGGCTACGAGGGCTCACTTTGTGTCGCTTGCCTGGAAGGTCTAACCTCGTGTGTGGCCACTTGGTAAGGACCTTGTTGAGTGACCACAAGAGGGTTAAGAGTGGGTTGGCTAGTGATGGAGACACTAGAAGCCTGAGGACCTGTCAAGGGGGAGCCTGAAGGTGGAAACAGCCAGGGGTATGCTCCTCTTCACTGCTGATCAGCCTGAGCCATCATGAAAGCTACCACATGTGGGTGTATGTAGTTAGGATATGCGAACCCTTAAGGTGTAAAAGATGGTGGACTTAGGTAACTTGCTGGGACCGAAGTGGGAGAGACTACACTTTGGCGCAAAGGCAGCAACCTCACAGCCTCCTCAAAGGACGTGGCTATCGGAGAGGTACCGAATATTGATGAAATATTTGGTCCATAGTGAGCTTTAAGTTTCTTGGAGTCACCACCGGCGAGGTTGTTTGGTTGACTCTTCCCACAAGTGTGTTGGGAGTTTCTCTTGGAGTCCAACAAGATGTGGATGGAGAAGTTGTTGAGTCAAAAGGTGGTGGCGGTAGAGTAAGAGTTATCTTTGGTTAGTCACCGTACGTGAGTCTAACTCGCACACCTTTTTCTCGTTCTTCACAAACATATCCGTTCATCAGTTCCCTTAGTAGACGAAAATGTCTTGGTACTCCTTCGGGGGTTAAGTACACCTTTTCCACAGGGAAGAAGAGATTATCCCTTGGTGAAGATCTACCCGCTCATGTAGGAGACGGAGTCTGAAAAGACTGCAGGTCTTGGAATGACGGTTCAACTCGAAGTCCGTCCATCACCGGAGTGGTTGTCCAGCCATTTCAGCAGATGTATGGCTGGAGGCTAACTAATTAGCAGATGGAGATGACCTGAACTCAGGAGGATCATTTTAGTGTAATTAGCAGATGCAGCACCTTCTACTTCTGGCTACCTGCAACACCTCAGAAGTATGCAGTAAAAGGTTTTTGTCATTTTAGTGTAAGTTCTCTCTCTTGCCTTTTGCTTTATATCTTTTACATTTCCTAGTAATATTGGGAGATATTTGATATGATCTGTTAAGATAACTAGTGGGTAAGATTTTTTCAAAACACTGTAGCGGTACTATAACCATATTATTCATGTGCTTGGCTCCTAGCTTCAGCTTCAGCCTTCTTAACCATGTTGTCAAGTGACCTACATTATTTGTAACTACAACTGTCTAATGATGATAACTTGTTTATACTAAAAGATTTTATTACCTTATCACCAAGTAATGGTTTTGACTTCTACTAGAAAGTTTTATCAAATAAACAACTTCCATTTACTACTCATACTTGTGTTCTTTCATTATATTCACATATTGTATCAATTTTTATGGTCATAAAATAGATTATCTACCTTTATTTTTCATAAAGCGTATTATAGGCAAACTATGTTTTTAATCCTTAAATGAAGTTGAGAGAAAATGCACTCGCTCAGCTCATATAAAATAATTACTTTAGCGGGTTATAGCTACAATAGTATTTTGTACTGTTCATCAAGACGCCAAAACAAGCTCGAAAACAACTTGAACAAAGCACATTCATCAATGCAAAAACAAAAAAAACTCAAAAGAACATTTAAAGTCATAATCCAGTAGAAATATATATCAAACATACCAATCAAACATTCCAATCAAACATCCACGCAATAAATCCAGTACCAAGCTGTGGATATAATCAAACATCCACGCAATAAATCCAGTAGCAAGCTATGGATATAAAATCAAACATCCAAGCAATAAATCCAGTAGCAATATTATAATAATGATAACATCCCAATCAGACAGGTCATAGCAAGGGATTCAGCAATAGAACATAACCCTTTTGACATTCTCCTTGAGCGCAGGGAGAGGCCTAACAGCTGCGTTTGCCCCTGGTACACGTGTACTTCTACCACCCATGCCACGACCAGCAGCACCACTGATCATGGATCCACTGTCAGAAGTATCCGGCTCCATATAAAACCGTGCCCGGAAAGCAGCCAGATGCGCATAGTATGCCGGTGGAACTGCACGTCAAAAACCAACATGTTACATACCAAGTTTAAAAATTCATGGTTTATCTGAAAGAAAAAACAAAACACTCACCAATAGATACAGAGCGTGTGCAACGTGCATATCTGTCGAAACAAACAAACAAACAAACAAATGTAAACCAAGATAAACAAGAGAGAAAAAAAACATTAACAGAAGGTGAATAAACATACGTGTAGCACAGATTATTTGTGAGTGATTGAAGGTCATCAGCTGAAAACCTGTTCTCATCCCACAACACATGGTAATGAGCAGGACGGCTTGTACCCTGTTTCATCAGTGAAAGTTATATATATTTATGACTTAAAAGTAAATTTAAATCATATATCCAAACGCACCTGAATCCCAGCATGACTACAGAGATAAAAATCAAACTCTGTGGGATGACAAATCTTTGAATCAACCACTGTGCCTGTGGATTACATAATGATATAATAAACTTGTTAATGAATGAGAAGAAACAAATGATGGAGATAGAGTGGAAAAACAAATAATATACCAGGCAGTATGTTCCCACTCCTGTCAACAGATCTACGATCATTGTGATTGTTTGCAAACAGTCTAGTGTGATGACGTTTTTGAACCACAACAAATGTCACTGGAGGTTGATAATTTGGTTCCAATGAAGCACAAGCCTGACAACAAAGTTTGAGCAGTTTCAAAATAAATAAAGAAAAAAATGACTTTCTAACAAACTACTTAATAAAAGAACAAAAATACTACTTTGGACAAAAACAAGACTGTAATGTACCTTA
Source organism: Tagetes erecta (assembly GCA_030867185.1). NCBI lineage: Eukaryota > Viridiplantae > Streptophyta > Magnoliopsida > Asterales > Asteraceae > Tagetes > Tagetes erecta. Next base: position 22,807,119 of record CM061497.1, on the reverse strand, counting down.
CGAATTGCATCAAGCTCATAAAGTAGAACTTGGTAGAACTGTCCTTCACTCACTCCATCCCTTTATGTTCAAATGTACACCAATATATAAGCTAGGGTGAATCTAAAAAACATGCAACATGTGTAAAAAAAAGTATTGAATACCTGTAAAAGATAATTCGTTGGGGTTTTTGCCCAGTTGCTCTACGGAATGATATCAGGAGCTCCCTGTTTTTTGTAAATAAGCAAATTAATTTTAAAGTGTAAAAAACCAAAAACATGTATGGAACATACTTGATCATGCCACCAGACACTTTGCCTCTATTTGGATCTTGCCATTCCTTAAAAAGGTCTTGAATGAGTTCTTGGCGGTGGGCTTGCGCACAAACCAATCCAGCATACTTGGTAATCTCAGGCCAGTCTTGTGAAGCCACAACCTACAGTTCATTCAACACAGCTATTAAACGGAGAAAAAGAAAACTTTAAGTAAAAAAATCGATAAATATAGCAAAAACCTACAGCTGCAATTGAAGGGCTAGAATCTTCTCCCGGGTGAGGATGAGTGACATCAGCACCAAATATTATTGTTGGAACATCACTGACATTAGGAATTCTCCTTGACAATGCATCAGCAAGAACAGTATTCCGTCCACCGACCTTGACATTTATTTTTAATGCAACATTGGCTAGGTACTGCTTACTCAACCTAAACACATGTTTAGTTAAACAGCACTGAGAAACAATCCCAAGATCAGTCTCACAGATTCTTTTCAAGTCACCTGCAAAAAAATCAAATAGCACACAAACTTAATGAACTTCTCCCCAATTAGAGAAAATAAAAAAAAAACCATGGGTGGCAACTTCAACCCAATTACTTTGTAAATGGATCAATTTTGATTGTGTTATCTCTTCTGGGTCGAATAAAAAACTTATAACAAAACATATCAAATAAAAGTCAATAAGAGTATTTGTTTATGCATAGAAAACAATATTAATACAAAAGTTATATAGTCATAAACTGGCACATGTACTTATAAAATTTTACAGAAATAGAATAAAAAGTTTTTGACTCGCCCTAACTCGTATCAAGGAATCCCCTACCAAACTACCAATTCACACTTTAAACAGCATGTGTCAGAGTTTAATACCATAAAGTGAGCCATTGTTGTCAGGTAGAATGACTATGAGCAAATCAAGATCTTTTCTGTTGGACTGAAGTTTAGTCATGGCCTCATGGTAACGAGCTTTCAAAACTCTTTCAACCTGATCAGGACGACCAGTAAGTGGAGGAAGAAGAGGGTCAGTATTAAAGGCCTGCAAAACAGAAATGATAAATGAAAACTGTCAACAACCATTTCACTAAAAATAAATAAACAGATCAAAGGGTTGACAATACCATGCCAGAAGTAATGCACATTTGTGCAAGCTCAAAGCAAAAGGTACGAGCAATATTATCTTGGACATTCCTTGCAAAATTTATGCAGATCCAGCTGGCAACTGTTCCGCCATTGACCATTTTCTGTCACAAATATAAAAAGAGCATTATGCATCTCGGACAATAGGTGACAACTTTAAATGCTTGATTGGGCATATGATGAAAAAAGAGTAACATTAAAAGACATGCTACAGAAGGAGGTACCTTGTTCATCATGTTCCATTGGCCAACTTGAGGCAAACAGTCCCTTTCACGGCCGGTATCATGATATTTGAGCTAAATAAACAAATAAATACTAAGAAAACGGTTTTTAGCGGAAAAAAATTATAAAAAAAGGGTCTCATTTACCCTAGGAGGAGGCAAAATTCGGGCTTCAACAGATGCAAGTTGCGTGCTGATTTTTATCCCAAACTCCTTAGCATAAGGATCTTGTCCATAAGCATTGTGTCTCACAGTCTGCAAAAGTTAGGCAAGCTTAAGTGAACCAAAGCCACCAGAGAGTGAAAATGAAAAGGCGGGCTGAGTAACACTAATAGGTCAAAACAACATTGAGGTGAAATGGATCACTTTTACAAAAATAAAACTGTACCGTATGTGAGGTCAGAACGTTGAGTTAATTATAACTAGTCGATTACAACAAAAAGTTGGCTACAATATTAAGTTTCAAGTTAGATTAACATTTTAGTTGGTTGTATGCTTAGCCTAAACCTTTGGTTTAGCTTGAACTATTTAATTTGACCCGTCTGAGCAGACCAAAACCAGCAAATACATTGTTAACGAAAACCCTTAAACCAAAAGACAAACCTTGAGAATATCCCCTTCTCTTTCCTGAGGGCGCTGGCAGGTAACCTTAAGAAGGGCAGTAATTTGTCGCTCATTTAGCCTCTTTGAGTATCTCTGGCCCTCTACAATCTTGCAGACCTAAAAGAATTAACAAAATTTTAGAAAGCCTTCTATGTCAATATATTGCACAACAGACTATGTAGTAATGTAAACCTCCATTGGCAAGTAATTAGGCCTCTGAGTATTGCCAACTTGCAAGCATGGCCATTGTACATGTTGAATGGAAAAGCCATAGGTCTCCCGAAAGTATTCAACCACAGACTTCAATGTACCTCTGTCATCAACAGGAAAACTGAACATAGCAACAGAAAAAAAGTATGTCATGCTTTAGTTAACTCAAATAACACAATCACATATTAGAATATGGTTCTCACTTCAGTTCCCGTGTTGCTTGAGATGTTAAACCAGATATCCGATACTTCCTGCGCATGTTACCACGGTGAGTAACTTCAACTTTGACTCCTCTCAGTGCCTTTTTGATCTAGTGAATGAAAAATGAGAAAAACAGATTAATAATAATGTTTCAACTATATATCTTGTAGCTAAAACAATCATTTTACTATCTAATAATGTTTCCTAACTGCCAAGTGTGTTCACGTACTCAATACACTATTCCAAGAATGACTATACCAAAACATTGTTCTTGCACTTTAAGATTGGTTACCTTTACACGGTCAGAATCAGATAACGGTCTGGCAGAAACATCCCTGTTCAAAAGCTGTGTGACAAAATCAATTACAGGCAGTGGTTCAATGAATGCAGTTGAAGACATGTCTGCAATCAAACATGACACAAGGTTACATGTTGAACACATTTCTAGATAAACAAGTTACAATGTGTAGTAACAACTTCAAGCTACATTATAAATTGTATGTATAAAACAGAGGGCAATATAAGAGACTAACCTATATTCAAGGACAGCCCCATCTGTGTAGGCCTTATGCTCTGGTAGAACCCACGCCAACTTTCAAGCCCCTCACCAAGTGGTTGTCTACGACCCAAATCTGGTGAATAAAATGACCGTGCCACAGGAGAGTACCTACAAACAATTACAGCCATTAATTAATCAGTGTTTGATAACATGTGCATGAAGATTTCAACACAATGTAAAGACATACCGATTAGTAGGCAACTCGCGTAAAACAATATCCAAAACCTGAAGCGCTTCCTGTGGCGCATCTGTTTGCCTCCCTGCTAAAAACAATCCAAGATGATGTAAATCTGCACGTGAAGCCAGTTTGATCACAACCTTAAAGTCTCTTTCTCTCCTAGTGCTGCCAGAACCATCATCCTCATCCAGAAGAGTAATTTTAAATTCTTTTGAAACAAAAGGAAGAGGTCCGGCTGTATACAAGCTCTTTCTTCCATCATAAGCAGGAAGCCTTTTCCCAAGATAAGAGTCTCTGTACAGTGTCACTAGCTGTGCCATTACCGCACGATTCACACCGCGTGATGTCATCTCAGGATTGATTGTCACCTATACAATTCAAAATGATGAATAAAACTTACACTACAACATTAAGAGATGCAACAACAAACAACAGACTGTTTAAACAAAAACTCACATCATATTGGTGTAAATCCTTATCAGGCAGTTCAGCAAAAAAGTGGTTAGCCTTGACAATGCACCTGTCTCCTACGCTACCTTTTCCAGGACGCAAAGGAAACCGCATTGATTTAGTGGAGGCAGGTGGAGCAGGCTGGCTAGGCTCTTCTTGTTGCACAGAGAGCTGCTGAAACTCATCCACCATAGAAGAAGACTCAGTATGATGCACATCAGCTGGCACTGTTGGCTGCATCGCCACAGGCTGTTGAGGAGCTTGTGTTGCTTGGTACAGCTCGGGAGCAGGTGCCCTAGAAGGTCCACCAGCATACTGAGGTCCAGATCCACCACGTCGCTGCTGAGGTGGAGCTGCTCCTCTAGGAGGCCTCTGCTGGGGTTGATCACCGTAGTACTGCTGGTGCTCACCACCTCGGTGTTGACCTCCGCCACCATATCCACCCCTTTGAACCCAACCTCGTCCTCCTCCTCCTTGAGACTGGCCACCCTGATAGCCACCTTGCCCTCTTCCTTGATAACCACCCTGCCCTCTTCCCTGATAACCACCTTGTTGCTGCTGCTGCTGTTGTGCTGGTGGCCTTTGAGCACCACCGCCTTGCCCATAACCACCCTCCTGAGGCTCAGAACTTTCACCGGAACCGTCAGTTCTCTTCTTCCTTACCATTATGACAACTGAAACAAAGAAAACAAAACCCATTGCCATCTTAGTCACCATAAAACAAATACAATAGCATATTACACCATAACACTAACTTCAAACAACAGCAGAACACATAACTTCTTAATAACAATATAAATCTTAAGAACTTGCATATATAAATATGTAAAATTACCTAGAACTTGCATATATAGATATGTAAAATTACACACACATATATATCCTATATATATCCACTCTCGCTGCTGCAAAAACATATACATATGTTCCAATACATACTACTATCACTGTACATCCCACAACTACCGTAATATATACATACATGGCTGTTCTTACATGCATATATCCAAACTTTCGCGCACCATTGTTGCTGTTAATCACGTTTTCATGCATACAAATCCATCATAACATTCACATACATGCATATAATCTATATGATCATATACACACCTTTCGGTTTCTACTACTACTGTTCCCATACCATCGACATACTACTGCAACTGCGTATGCGCATCCATATATACATATATTTATTCCATGCTTAACCATTGTTTTATTCATCCATACACGTTACATATCACCTACTTATAACTATACAAAATCGCATATACATACATATTTACATTCAGACGCGCACACACAGCAACTCGCATACATACACATCCGCATAGCATACCACATACATACTGTTACATACATTCATCTTGCATCGCATACATACACACGCGTATATATATATATATATATATATATATATATATATATATATATATATATATATATATATATATATATATATATATATATATATATATATATATATATATCACTACATACACCAGCCCACACATACATTCATCAATTCATACACCCGCCACATCTATTATATATTTACATTCGCACACCTATACACATCACAGTTCTAAATATATGCAGCCGCTAACTATTTCCTGTTGTTTACACATGCTGCTGCTGTACCACACCATATACATACATACATAACATATATATACTCCGGTTCAGTCAATTAACGCATATACACACTTAAAATCATAACCTGCTTATTCATATATTGAAGTCAATGCTACTGTGTACATGTAGATGTAATTAATCCTCATCATTGATGTTCAATCTAGATACATACATACACATAAATACGATTTCTGCACATAGACATACACATAGAACGCACAACAACATCCTAATGTATCCTATAAAATCGAACCGAATCCGAGATCTTAATCGAAGCTACTGCTATAAAAGGCTTACCGGAGACTAACGGAGAGAATGATCGGAAACGACGGGGGGCGGCGGCTGCTGTTGAGTTTCCTCCTGGATGCCGACGAGAGAAAGAAGAAGAGAGACGAGAGGAAGGTCGATGCTGGTGACTGGATGCAACGATGATGCGGCTGGATCGGTTGAGGGAGGTGCAGAGAAAAGAGGTTTGATGTTGGGTTGTGTGTCGATGAACAAGAAGCAGAGGAAGAAGGCGGGTTGGGGCTAGGGTTTGGGTTATAAAATAACACTAGGTTTAGACCCGTGTGTGAACACGGGTTTTTACTATTTATTAAAAAAAACTAATCAAATGTAAGTTTTATTTCAAGTATCAACAACCTAAGTTCACCTTTTCTGTATAATCAAATTTACAAAGACCTTTTTAACATGAGAAACTTTAATTAACACTGATTCCCTAATGCAACACAAAAAAACGCAAATTTGCAGCCCGAACCAACACAAATTTAATGTACCAACTTACTAAACAAATATCCTTGTCACCAACAACGCTCCACACATCATCACCCACTCTCTATGAAGAAAAAAACAATAATAAATGTATTGGAACTTACCTTGCCACCAACAATGCGCTACACAACACAATTGTAATTTTCAATATTAATGACATTTAAAACCATTAACTTTTACTTGGTATAGAGGGTCCTAACAACATAAAACATAAACAATAAGTATGACAGCAAAGAGCATAACGTAAAGCATTTAAAATACCATTTGAAGTCACTTGAGATATTAAAGCATTTAAAAGACCAATTGAAGTCACTCAAGATTAATTGAAATCAAAATTAAATTATTAAATTTAACAACTAAATACGAACATTTCTTTAAGGCCACATATATAGTGTCTTCAAATTTGTGTGGGAGTAGTTGACTAAAAATAACTACAGATCCATAATGGAAATTCAAAGTGTTTATTAACTTAGAATTCTATATCCATCTATAATTCAACATTGCATATCATTAGAAAAAGCATCACATACAACACCATTAACAGATCCCATTTTCTTGTGATATTGGCTCATGTATGTTTCATATTATTAATGAGTTATCTTCAAGTTTTATCAAACTATTCTAGGAGCAAACATATATACCTTATTGCCCAAAATGTTCAACACGGAAGAAACAGATAATGACTCAAATGCATATTAAGAGAACCTTGCGATTTATATTTAATAGATTACTATCTACATGAACTTAAGATATCGCAACATTAGGATAAGCAACCATTAGCTATAGGTTTAAATAGCTCCAAAGGACAATCTACAGAACAAAGTAATAACAGTTGTGAGTGCAATGGATAAACCAAGATTCTTACTAACCTTTCTCCAAGGGCCTAGTTTTGTTGAGGAGGGATTTTGGTTTTCACCATGCAGTATTAGTATTACATGAACAACAAAAAGTAAGCAAAAAGCAGGGGAAACAATTTAACAGTTAAAACCACGGTAGCGCACCAATTAAAGAATGCACTGTGACATCTGCCCCAAAACCAAACCCGGATGCCCGACTCGAACCCGAAATTATCTATCTTTAATGTATTCATATTCATTACTCCTTTAATGTAACACTTTGTTATTAATGATATCTATATAAATATGTTGAGTGTGCGTTATTTCCCGTCTCTAATATCTAACGACCAAGTTATTAACCTACGTCTACTAAATTAATTACTAAATGCCATAACTAAAGATACAAAATATATAAATTTAGATTTATAAAAGAGAGTTTATAAAAGTTGTTAAAAATAAGTACTACCAAGTCTTGAAATAGTCATTCAACGTTACAAACGAGCTAAAGATATAAAAACGTCAATTTTATAAACGTTACAAGTTATCGTCGTTATGTTAGTTGGTTAAAATTAAAGCATAAACTAACTTTGGGCAAAAAGTGTCATGTTTTGAAACTTAATTTAAAGTTTAGAATTAAAAATGATAACTATATTATTGATGAGGGGCCAAAGGTGTAAATTTTAATTAAATCACCCAAACCCCCACCTTTATGCCCGTAATTCCGGCATTCACGCCGGCAACCTTTTCCGGCGAACCAAACAACTCCGGCGACACAAAAAAACTCAGTTTAGCCGTTTTTGGTCGAACCAAAACAATGTAAAATGCTCTTAGTCAAGTTTCGAACCTGTTATCACTTGTTAATTACCATAATATAGACCAATTTCATGTTTTAATCCGGTTTCAAAAACCGTTCATAAATCCATTAACGCAAATCAATCAAGAAGACTGTTTCGATACAAATCAAACTAACCAGAGCATTCATCACAGCGTTTTGAATCGATCAGCATCATTCAATCGAGTTTTAAAAGAGCAAATTAATTTGCAATTAACCTCAATCAATCCCATGGTAACTCAAACGTGATTAACCGTTTCTAAATTCAATTGATCACAATTATCTTACTGGAAACAATCCTCGGACCTCTCTTTCATTCCCTGTAACTCCAATTGCAACCTAATTCATCAAACAGTTGGTCATTGATCTTCATCTCGGCCGAAACTTTCAATCTATTGGTCGAGCAAAAAAAATTGTTTTTAACTGAAATTCTATTGGGGCTCTTAATCTTCATATCATCAAGATCAATTCTGGAGATTTAATTGCATTTTAACAGCTTATTTCGATCGATTGGATTTTCAAACAAGTGGGTCTTGTTCTTCGTTTCTATTTCCTTCGATTCGTCTTTAATCTAGTAAGTGGTTACTTTCCTTCTACTCGTAATTCAACACTGAGCAAAATACGTGACCTGGATTGGGACTAGATTAACAATTTTGGGCACTTATAGTTTTAAAACAATACTATTATTATTATGAATATTATCAAAAGTATTGTTATTACTATTATTATTATTATTATTATTATTATTTTTCGGCGTAATATCTAAATCAATTAACATGTTTCTAAACGTTCACTGAAACTCCCCAAAATTCCAATCTGAAACCCTAGAAATCCAAATTACTTTAGATTACTATTGTTTCTATTCTAGCTTTCTATACTATATGTTTTACTAAGTTAGGATTGTCATCTACTTAGGTGACTCTATAGTATTTCGGCAATCCTCGGTTCATTCTAAGTTATTGCTAATGTTTCGTGCTTGTGGTTCAAGGTGAGTAAAATCACTCCCCTTTTTACTATTACATTTTGGGGCTGAAATATGTTTCTAGTTACTATACAATGTTTTCAATTTTCTATTTGTTTTCCAAAAGAGATCATAAAATGTGTTAGTCTTGACTCGCGACAAGATGCAATCTTATGTGGTAGTTTAAAGTAGTATATTACTTGTAATTTCCACCGGTACAATGTTAGCGCTAGTGGTCTGACAAACCCACCTACACTTTACAACATCGATAGGTGATTTAAACCCGACGATTCTATACTATGGTTACTAGTTACTATATTGTGATGCTTGTTGCTATGCTACTATGTCCCTTCGATGCTAAAACAATTTTTGATAACTTACACATCGAGACGGTTAAATGACAGTTATCACTAATTTCAACATGAGTTGGTTCCTCATGACAAATGATTACAAGTTGCTATACAATGATGGTGTTCAATGTGTGTTCTATGTGTTCTATGGTTAAAGGTTGAGTAATATGATGAAATAGCTATGCATGTAAGATTGCGCGGCATATTATGATGATCTCGGATTTTATATACTAATATTTATCAATTGTGGTTTACTCACTAGCTTTAAATAGCTAACTTTATTTTCACATATTTCAGGTAACGCTTTGATATTGTTTTGCTGCCTTTGCCAAGACATAGGATTGCCTTGGACCTAGAATAATAAAAGAGACAAATGCATTTACTGTTTCGGTTTTATTATTTTTGTCGTATCCATTTAAGACTCATGTTCCAACTCTTATGATATCATTATTAGACTTAATAAATAAATACCATGTGCTTCGTTTACTTTTGATATCCAATTCCAATGACAGCCCGGTGTTTCCGCCGCCAGGCGGGGTGTCACAGTTTGGTATCAGAGCCATGGTTATAGGGAACTAGGATAGGGTATTAGAAACACACCGACCTAGACTATAACCTAAGAGTCCTTAGTGCAAATAGTTTGTACTTAGAAAACTCTTCTAGAACTTATTTCATTATTCCCTTTTTATGAACCTTTCTATGCCTTTTCCTTATCTTATTTCTTATCCGATTTCGCGAAGGAGCTACAAGAGACTCGTCTGTGTGATTAGGATCTTTCTCTTTGTGGAATCTCGTCATCGTCTTGAGTAAGTTTGAAACGTAGGAACATGTGCAATCTGGAAGGGGGAACGCCTGTATCACGGACATCCTGTTTAAGGCAAAGCATTTCGTATAAATCTCTTCAAGAGATCTGTATGCTTACCTGGGGATGGACGAGATGAGTGTGACCCTATAGGCTAAAGCACACTTTCTTGAATACGTTGAGAACAAACTTGGCACTTTGATAAGTCTTAAGTGCCAAAACCAGGACACATTCCTAAGCCTTCAAGTTCTATTTATTTATGGATTCTATGATTACCATTTTCTATGATTTCAAATTATTTCAATGAGTTTCTATATTATTTCAAATGTTATTCCAAGTTTGCTTATTTACATTTCAATGATTTCCAAGTGACTACTATGTTATGTGTTCTAAAATTCTATGAAAATTCGAAGTACAATTATTCGTTCTATCCAATCCAAAAGTTCCATTACAGCTTGTGTTATCCAACAGTTTTCTTATGTCTCATGAAATTCTTTTTCTATCTTATCTTGTCGAATGACAACAAGACGTGAACGACTCGTTAATACCATCACGACCCCAAATGTTCTAAATCAAAACTAAGATATTTGACTAACCTCAACCAAATTATCAAAACTTCAAAACAAATACCAAATCTAAGGTTCTAATCTTAATTCAATTATCGAATCCCAAATTAAAGACTTAATTCATGATTCCTAAAATCTCGTAACAGATTTACTATTTTGACATGTCAACGCATACGTTTGATTTAAGAATCGAATGTGTACCCCCAAAGTATCTCAACTTGATTTCAAATACTCAACTATTGTCTAAGGTAATCATCTAAATCATAAGATTCTAATCCAACTTCTAATCGCTTACTAAATGATGCTATATTGCTATTCATAAATTCGTTTCCAAACTTAACGTGAACTCAATTACACAATTATTCTTAAGCTAATTGAACTAAAACATTCCAATTGTATATATGATCACTAATGAAATTCTACAAACCTCGTTTTTATAAACTCATTCAAACCCAACTTGTCTTACGCATAAACCTTCTACATAAAATACCATGTTTTATTTGCGGTTTTTGTAAAAAACTACCAACCAATAGTTAATTCTAATACAAAAAAAAATGATTTCCTTATTTTTTTTTCAAATAAATATATATGTATTAATAAAATAAAATAAAGAAATTCTTTTGGTTTTAGTATTTGTAAAATATATAAAATATATATATTTAATGACAAATGATTTCTTTAAGTAGGGATTGATTATTCTAAACGCTTGTTAAATATTTACATAACATTTCCACGTTTTCTCAAATGTGATACAAACGCTTGCAACAAACGTCGTGATTCATGTTTTCCAGTATCGAATATTTAAAACTCAGACTGTGCTATTTTTATCAATCCCTCTATAGATAGTAAATATTTAATTTTTTTTCGAAACTCGTTATTTAATTATTTAGTTTTTCTTTTTAAACTGCATTATAGAAAAATAACATCACCTCTTATAATCTTGTTTACTTCCATAATATATACACCTAGTTTACCTAAACTTATGTTTCATACGAATCTAAACGAAATAAACATCGAATCCATTATGAACCGAGTGATCTAAGCAGTTGAACTATAAATTGGATTATCTAGGGCATCAAATCTTCATGAAACCAAATTTTCTCAAAACCTTAATAAACCAGATTATTTAATCATCTAATGCTTATAAACTTAGCAATACCATGAACAATCCACATCTACATCTTACACACATGAAGTTGGTTTTCAAAAACTTATGTTGTTACAATTTTGGTACTCGAACTAGTTTATTTGTATCTATGAACAAAACTATTATTATGGGTGATGACTGTTTAATAAACTCAATTCTTCCGAATCATCAATTTGCATATCATCTTAAACTATGTTTCACAAGAACTAAATGCTATCAGGTATGATTTCGGAATCTATGTTTATCATTACCTTTAACTTAGAAATTTTTGTGTACTTTCGACTCGCACGTGATCAAACGAACTGTGTGGTCCATGCAAAAACTAAAGTAATTACGGGTGCACACGGAATTATAAAAGTTGATGCATGGAAACCATAGCAAGTTTTATCATGTGTTTGAGGGCAATACGACAAATGTGGCATGACAAGAGAATGGTACTTCTTATATGCAAAAACTAAAGTAATTACGGGTGCACACGCAATTATATAAGTTGATGCATGGAAACCATAGCAAATTTTTGAAAATTTAACCATTACAAAATACGTTCATATACTCCAAAAATACCACAAATTTCTAAAACATATAAAAATTTATAAATATAGATATTTTGTAGACATTACAAGTACTTTACAAATGTTATAAATATCTCAAGGTATTTTAGTGCATATAATCTAATCTCGTCGTCAAACAATAAATTGGAAAAATATATATTATTTGGGCACTTATAGTTTTAAAACAATACTATTATTATTATGAATATTATCAAAAGTATTGTTATTACTATTATTATTATTATTATTATTATTATTATTATTATTATTTTTCGGCGTAATATCTAAATCAATTAACATGTTTCTAAACGTTCACCGAAACTCCCCAAAATTCCAATCTGAAACCCTAGAAATCCAAATTACTTTAGATTACTATTGTTTCTATTCTAGCTTTCTATACTATATGTTTTACTAAGTTAGGATTGTCATCTACTTAGGTGACTCTATAGTATTTCGGCAATCCTCGGTTCATTCTAAGTTGTTGCTAATGTTTCGTGCTTGTGGTTCAAGGTGAGTAAAATCACTCCCCTTTTTACTATTACATTTTGGGGCTGAAATATGTTTCTAGTTACTATACAATGTTTTCAATTTTCTATTTGTTTTCCAAAAGAGATCATAAAATGTGTTAGTCTTGACTCGCGACAAGATGCAATCTTATGTGGTAGTTTAAAGTAGTATATTACTTGTAATTTCCACCGGTACAATGTTAGCGCTAGTGGTCTGACAAACCCACCTACACTTTACAACATCGATAGGTGATTTAAACCCGACGATTCTATACTATGGTTACTAGTTACTATACTGTGATGCTTGTTGCTATGCTACTATGTCCCTTCGATGCTAAAACAATTTTTGATAACTTACACATCGAGACGGTTAAATGACAGTTATCACTAATTTCAACATGAGTTGGTTCCTCATGACAAATGATTACAAGTTGCTATACAATGATGGTGTTCAATGTGTGTTCTATGTGTTCTATGGTTAAAGGTTGAGTAATATGATGAAATAGCTATGCATGTAAGATTGCGCGGCATATTATGATGATCTCGGATTTTATATACTAATATTTATCAATTGTGGTTTACTCACTAGCTTTAAATAGCTAACTTTATTTTCACATATTTCAGGCAACGCTTTGATATTGTTTTGCTGCCTTTGCCAAGACATAGGATTGCCTTGGACCTAGAATAATAAAAGAGACAAATGCATTTACTGTTTCGGTTTTATTATTTTTGTCGTATCCATTTAAGACTTATGTTCCAACACTTATGATATCATTATTAGACTTAATAAATAAATACCATGTGCTTCATTTACTTTTGATATCCAATTCCAATGACAGCCCGGTGTTTCCGCCGCCGGGCGGGGTGTCACATGCACCTCTTCAAAAATTTTGTGTATCTAAGTCGCCATTATCTTTGAGATTAAATGCAGCTTTAATTTGAACCATGGGTGAGCCAACAGTATTAAAATTAATTTAAATTTTAAAACAATTACATAAAAAAGTGTTTCTTTTAAACCATAAGATACAAACCAATCACACTCTATTGCATATCCTTTTTCAGTATAACTTCTGGACCAATATAATCAGGTGAGCCAACAGTAGAATAAGCGTACATCATTATAACACAAAAAAATTCTTAACAGAACTCACAAGCATCCTCCTATATGCAGTAGCTGCTCTTGTTGAGTGCGTTTTTGGTACAGCATGGCGCCTGTCACTTTGAAAATGTTACTTTTGTATATCACATGATATAGAGAACTAAAACAAGAAGTGTATTTACAATTCAATCATCAGTTTCAAAAACATTAATGGCAAGTTCCTATGATTATGATCATATCGCAAGACCAATTTTACCAGTTAAACCATTCATTTAGTGGAAACTGATATAGTTTCAAATTTAAGGAAGAAACACCGTTAACCTTTATTAAAACTCTCTATTTGAATTGTTGCCTAGCCCATCTAAACTAACCATTTTTTTACCTCTAGAAAAGGTAAATTAAAGACATACTAAATGTTTCCGCTTATGTGGTGTTAACTAAAGCAATTAATATATAGCAAACAAAATAGCAAATCTGAAAAAAAAACCTTGAGGATAAGAAAGTTGAAAGCACATCGTAGTTAGATGGAAGATATGGCACATTCGAGTTCTTCATCTTCTAATGATTTCAATGTTAATCAAAATCGAGTTCTTCCTCCTCTAATGACTTTACCATAATTAAGAGCAAAACCAAGACACTGCCTAAGTCACATAATCTAAGAAAGACCAGGTATAGTACCTGAAAACATACAAATATATATGTTTAATCACCACAAAACCAAGCTTTGACCAGAGTTCAGGAATATCCATGTCATCTTTATAACCAAAAATTAATGAATCAGAAACATGTAGTAAATCGTAGTAAAAGTGTCAAGGGACCTAATTAAATAACATTGCGTGAGTCAAAGAAAGAAAGAGGGATCACCCCTTTGCATTGGGCTGCATTTTCTGAAGTTGGGTTTTCACATAATCATGGTTGTAGCAAAGAACCCTTATGCTATGGCGCTGCAAAACCAAAAGAAAAAAACATGACCAGAATGAAAATTCACACATACATTGACTCAAAATGAAACAACACCTAAACATAAGTGTAGACAAACGAAAAAATACATATTAGATTATATATGTTATAACTACATAAGGAAAGAAAGTGTTCTTTAATCTTTATAGTAGTTTTCAAGATAATAACCAACATATATAAATTTAAAAAATATTAACATAGCATAGCATAATCATCTGCCTCTTCATCTCCTTCAGAAGAATTGATACATTTCCAAACTACAGCAGCTTAATAATATCACAACCAAACATAAAGTTAGATAATATGGCAGAAAATAAGCTAATAAATATTTACACCAAATCCCCATTTTCAACTTATCAACAATCGTCTCTCGAGGGTGAACACCAAATCTCCATTTTCAACTTCATCCATTCTTTTGAAAAAATCCATAAAACCAGGTGAATGAATAAAAATAAGACATTAATAACCAATTCTGCAAATATGAAAGTATAAATCTGGAAAACTTGTTCACAATACATACCATCAAGTAGTTGTGGAAGAATTGGTATGATCTCACTTAGATCTATAGATATAACAGATCATACAATCTTATTATGTTCTAGATGTTTGAAACAAAGACACGACAATATAAAAAAGAAAAAAAATCTTTGATGTTTGTTTGTAGTTTACCTTTACACATTATAAATGCTCATTTAAAAGTTTAAAAAATCAGTGAAGAAGAAGCAAAGAAAGAAGGAGGTAACAGATCTGCAAATTAGTAGTAATCTGAAAGCTTAGTGGTTAGAAGCTTTGAGCCCTAACCCTGAAGTTGATTTGAAAGACGAAGATGAACCGTTTTTCTTTGTCTGTAACAAAAAAATGAAGAACAAATTAGGGTTTATGATACATGACAACTCAAACCTCGTGTGCCGCTGGTACAGATTGGAGCAAATATCCCGATGATGTTACGCCGGAAAAATTTAAACTTAAAAACCATCATTAAAAGTTCAACACACAAATCAATACAACAATATATCAACAATCGATGTTTCTATCATGTTACATAGAACAACAACACGAGAAATTACACCGTAAAAGCTTCTCCACATGTTGCCAAAAAACGGAGATAAAAATTTCTATTTAGTTTCCTCTTCTGCTTATTACTCTCTTGCAGTTTAAATCATTACCTGAAATATGGATGAATCAATGCTTGAAATACCTGAAAAAAGGCTGGAATGGCTGTGAATCTTGATGATAGAGAGAATCGAAATAAATTTTTGAGAGAGAGAGAGTAGAATGAACTAATGAAGAGTCTTTAGTAAGAGTGTGGTGGAAGCTTTTGAAATTCAAAAGCAAAAAACGGGTCGGGTTTTAGAAATATGGAATGGGTCTTGTTTGCTCATGCGTACATCACATATCTAATGTGGCATAGGTTAAATTTTGACACGTCCACATATCTGACATTATCACAAAACCTCCTTTAGTAGTATTAAGAGAAGTTACACTTTGACCCTTAGACATATTAGCAAATTATCTAATATGATATTTGAGTTTATAAATTAGTTTTAGTTAATTACCAAAGGAATCCTAAACTTGTATAAAACTTAACGGAATAGATAAAGAATAGTTAACGGTGTTAACATGAATTTGCGGGTTATCACAGTTATTGTGTGTTAAGGGTATTTGGACTATGTTTCATTGAATCTTAGTGAGTTTTGTTGTTTATTAATCATCATAGCACTGAAATCTCGATCTGATGGACCAACAGAAGCTAATGCTTCAACCCAAAATATACAATAAGAGTTACATCAAAGGAAACGTCTACAACGCTTCAAAAGATAATTGTTTTAAGTTAACCAAATAAAAGGAAACGAACATTGTTTTGAAATTTCCCAACAACATAAAAGTTTAACGAGAGAAACGTGCCATGGTATCCACACGAATGACAAACAATGCCAACATTAATCCAAATGTGGCAAGAGTGAGAGCAGTTGGTTACTTTCTTCTAGGTCCATCACCATTTGTTGTGTCACAACCAACCCCGCTTCGGCGTCCTCCAAACTTTGCTCCGTCATTTGGAGTTTTCCTTTTACCTCCATCATTTCCTCCTCCAATTTCCTAATACGATCATTCAATTGAAACAAGGTATGCTCTTGCATTACCCGTTCCTCATCATATGATTTCAACCTCTCATTCGTAGTTTCATCAACTTCATCTAAGACACCAACTTTTGTTTTTAAAGTTGTAATTTGGTTTTCATATTGAGCACATCTAGTCACTAAGGTGACCAAAGTGCGCTCCACAGGTTCCCCTAAGATAGAAACCTGTGTTGGTGCATTAGATGATTCCCCATTTTCAAACATAGAAGCTACATCATCCTTCCTTTCCCATTCTTTACTTTCTCTTTCAAGAATTTAACCTGCACATTTTCTGTCCTTGCCTTTTTAGGCTTGGACATAACCTCCTCCACATCTTTCCCTAACAATTCTTTTACATCAGCATTTCTTTTACCCAAATATTTCACTCGAATTCTAGCAGAGCGGCGTGATGTAGAAGGTGAAGGCCAATGAGCACCTAATGTAGCCCCACCCTCGACATTTTAAGCCACCCCGATAGGCTCTTCATAGCCACATCACCCGGCTCAATACCAACCTGTACTTCCACCAAATTCGCCTCAACTTCGGCTACCGGTGCCATATATGCGTTTCCATCTCTCGAAACCCAGTTCCCTCGCATCTGGTCTTCCAGGTCAATATTCACTGGTTCAGACACATAATGCGGTAGAGCTGATTCAAGCAATGGTGAAAGTGAAATAAACGCACTGTCCGACCCACTATGTGAGCTGGCACTCCAGCCCCATCAGCCCTCGTCATCTGCAACAGTAAGAAGAAAAATATATCCGTATTTAATTTAACTAAATATAAGCATTATTTTATACATAACAAATAATCAAGCAAGGTAAACTTAGATATATTTATATATCTAATTCACGCAAAGCAACTAATATATATATATATATCCTTATATATATATATATATTGGAATGGAATGTTTTTGGGACATTTTTTTATAAAGGTTATAGATTAGATTTTTCAAAAACTTTTTCTAATTCACTATAACCGTTGGCTCTGATACCAACTTCTGTCACACCCCATTTTACGCAACGGATTAATATAACTAATGGGGTCGGTGGTAACGGAAGTTGGTTACCAGCGGCTTATTGTCAAACAACCATTAAAAATTACGGAAAGTTAAAACGTCATAATATTATTACAAACATTGTCGTAAAGATCTTTTTTATGACATAGTTTTGCACTTATAAAAGTGATAATTTTAAAAGTCGGTTCCAAAACAATATTTCCGTAGCATGGCGTTTGACACCAAAACCATCTCATTCCATAGCAAACAACAAGTGCTTTAGTCACCTGAAAAACATGTTAAAAACGTTTATCAGTACAAGACTGGTGAGTTCACAGGTTTAGGATACGTAGTCCATAACAAAACCAATTATGATTTTACTAATAAGAGACAATATTTATCCAATCTTGTTGACTTAAAGTTGCAATGTTTAATTCATATGACACAACCATAAACCCGTAATCAATCCATGACATTTACCATCCGGTAATTGCAATTATATAATCTCCCGTCGTCATTGACCGGAGCTACCGGTACAGGAGTGGGTTGTCAGTACACCCGATAGATCTACCAATATAATCCAAGGACCCCTGTCACTAAGGCTAATGATTACGTTATTTTTTAGGGTTTTTCCGGCCAAACATCTTGTAAACTTATGGTTTTTCATATAAATCAAAGTATTTTCCATCTCTTACTTTAAATCATAATCAAATATATTTCACATGTTTTTCCCCCAAGTTTGAAATCAAAACGTATTAAAAATGGGGCCGTGAAAATCACCTTTGATATCCGTCAAGTTTTTGCTAGCACTTAGGAGCCGAAAATTAATGTTCCCGGCTATTAACACCCTATATATATCCAAGGGTTCCCGTTAATAGTCGTACAATGGCCATCCAAGTTGTTCATCAACTCTAGACACTTTTTATGAAATGATTTATCATTTCGATCTAACGACACGTTGGTGACTCCGTTTACGACCAGTTTTTCAAACAATATTTATATAAGTCATCGCTTTATATAAATATATTTTAAACAATATTTATATGAGTAATCTGTTCATAAAATTATATCTTAAAGACAATCATTGGTCCTTAAACATTTGCAAAACTTTACATATATGATTTATCATATATAACTTTCGGTTTCGTTTTTATAAAATTCACACTTTTAATATTTATACAAAATAAATATTATCATTCTCAAAGTGTTAAGTTTTATTAAAAACCAAAATCTTAAATGAAAACTTATGAGATTAACACTTTATCCATTTCACTTCAAGACCGAGTGAAAACGTAAATTTTTAAGCAACCGACTAACTTTATTTTTAGTCGTTCTTGGTGTTTTGATTTTATAACTTTAAGTATATCTTTTCATACTTATTTTAAGATCAAAACACTGACTCAAGTTCACTTTTTAACTCTTGCAACTTGAATCAAAATCGTTCACATAAAAAACGTAATTTCCGTCATAACCGAAGCATTTTTCGTAACTAGTTATTCATATAACTACCCTTTTCATTCATACCACTTTAGACACACATAATCATGCTCATACACACTGATTATACATCAAGAGTTGCTGGTATAAAAACTATTTTACACATGCTTACGGTTTAAGCCAAAATAGTCGGTTTTACCGTTATTTCGTAAATAGTTTGTTATTAAACAATGCTTAAACCACCAAATTTCATCATGTAATGATCATACATATATTTTCACTTAAATAATCATGTAAAAGCTGTAAAAATCTTATTCTCAAGTTTAAACCCATTTTCGAGCCGAAAACGGTGTATTTTTACTAATAAAACGCTTAGTTTTATTATACTATTCTTATACTACTTACTTCTATTTTCCACATACATCATACACATTATCTCATTCTCATAACATGTCTAATATCATCAAATGTCCAGAATTTAATTTAATCATCTTAGAGTGTGAGATTATATTAATTTTCTACACTTGATCACATTTGACAATTTCATGGTTCATGCTCATATGACAATTGATGTTAGCATTTCTTTTTATACTTTTTCCACTCATATACATACATTTACACGTTCACATTCATGCATATACATATGTTGACTTTTTAAAGTCAAAATTACCATTAGTAAGTAATCAATCCTAGATTACTACATATTGATTAATTACCACATTTTTACACCATAATCATCACAATATTTATTTACTACCATTTTTCATGCAACCATCATTTCATCTAAATCAAAAATTTATCCAATAATAATAACACTTAACCCATCTAATCATATTTGACATTACAAATTCCATTTTTCTATATATACATTATACCACATTAGTCAACTAGCACTTACAGTAATAACCCATTTCCTCACAAAATCATCATCCTCCTACACTAATATTATAATCATCATATACATTTTCATATGCATTTATACATCATACGTATACACATTCACACATTCATTAGATCATGAAATAACATCTTGCATGTATAATCAAATCAGAAATTTCATATTTTTACATCATCTTAACATCAAACCCATAGATTTTATTTATCAAAAATACATTTTTGACACACGCATATACATATATACGTAGGTACATATGTATACATACACATTTTTCCTTTTGATTCTTTTCATTTTTAAAAGTGTTTGATTTGATGAACAACTTAATGATTCAAGGATGAATCATTCTTTTGAATTAAGAAATCAATATTATAGTTTATACCTTGATGAACTATAGATTGCAAGAGAGTGTTTTCTTGATTTCTTTACTTGTTCACGTCCAAATCATCTTTAATTTCACTTCTTTATCATCAATTTTGCTTAATCATTCATGTGTGTTCTTGATTTTGGGTGTTCTTGGTATTGAAACTTGTTGAAGATGATAGTGTTAGTGTGTGTGTGTTGGTGTGTGTGCCGTGATGTATAGAGAGAGAGAGAGAGAGAGAGAGAGAAATTGAGTGTAAGTTGTTTTAGAGAGTAAATGGTGAGTTGAATTAAGTGGGTTACTTGTAGGTGGTTTGATGGTGATGAGGCTTGCATGGTGGCTCCATATCATGAATCTAGGCCATTGTAGAGTAGTGAGTAATGCTTAGTTGTGATGTAAGTATTGTTAATTATGTGGTATTAGGCATTAATTTGTGTGTAAGGTGGTATAATATTAATGTGTAGTGTTAATTGGTTTGTGTTAAATATCTTTGTAAGTATTATTGGGTAGTATCACAAATAATATTTATGACTATGGTGATGATTTTGGTCGTGATTTTGGTTAAAAAGAGTGTTAGGATTGTAGTGTGGTATTTATTTGGTTGAGTGGTAGTAAATTTAGAGTGTAAGTTTGTAGTTTGTAGGCATTAATCATTAAGATGATTAATGGGTAAGTTTTCTAATGGAAGTAATATTTATTGAGTTTTAACTAGTGGATACCTAGGATACATTTTTATAAAAACTCTTTCTCCAAATCTCATGGATTTAAAAGTTGTACTTCTTAGTATTAATTATAATACTTACAACTTATTTTTATGAGCTTCTTATGTTCATATTATAATTATGAACTACTCAAAATTATATTTTTCTGAAAACAGACAAAATCTGAAATGTACGCGCTTGTCAGCAGCACAAATCGTAAACTAGTATTTTTAGATTTTTACCTTTGTTTTCCTTTGTAACACTTTTATACATGCTAATATAGCATAAAATACATTCTAGGATTTTTAAAGTTTTTCCCGGGTCATCACCAACGTTCGTCTCAGTACTATACTATGACTCCACACAGTATTTTCTTTATATTTTTAAATGCAAAAGCATTTATTACTTGGGCTAGGCTAGACTCAAATGACATATTTTAAATTTAACTACTAATAATGCTATAACATATAATTTAGTTTTTGTCCTCGTACGGATATTAACCTGGAATTTTGCCAGGTGTCATAGGTAGTAATCCTTTAGAGAAGCTTTATTGAGGTCTTTAAACTCTATACGCATTCTCCATGATCCGTTGGGCTTCTTGACTAGCACTGGATTTGCTACCCAAGAATTCTATTTGACTTCTCTTAGAATACCTATTTACAAATTCAGTGTGCAGCAATCATATATTATGTTATCAAAAGATATGTTAATGATTTTTCTTAAAGAGGTGAGGTAGAAGCTAGGAGCTAGAAGCTAGAAGCTAGAAGCTGGAAGCTGGTAGGTACCTGCTTGTACAAGTTTCTCTACATTCTTCGTCAACAGCTAAGATTCTTTCAGGCACCATGCTTCTTTTCTTTTGAACAACGGCTTGTAACCGTGGTAGATGTTCAGTGAGTGTTCAGAAGTGTCCATAAGGACTCCTGTCATATCTTTCGGGCTCCATGCGAAAACGTTTTGGCTTTCCTGCAATAATTTTATCAATTTTCTCATAGTGTGACAAGAATGGTTGTTATTAACCTTGACTGTCTGTTCTAGATATGAAGCGTTGAGACTCAGCTCTATGACTTGATTCGGCTCGAAACTCGATTATGATGTTGTAGTGGGAGGGGTGTTGTACCACAGCGAACATAAGCTCTTTAACTCTGTTGAGGTCCTCATCCAGGAGTCAAACTTCGAGAATTATTTCACCCAGAGGGAGGACCCTTTCCCCTGCAAATCCTACCAATGGTGTCTTGAACAATTGCAACTATGACTTTGTCTCTTCATTGAGTTGGAGAAAGCATCTCTCGTACATGATCTCAGCTCATGTCCCACAATCCATGTAAACTCGATCTATCAAGGAGCCTTCGAGCTCAGCTTCTATGATGATCAGATTGGTTATGAATGTTTCAGGGTCAGATGGGGGGAAGCGAATGCACTGTTGAGCCCATGCTTCTGAATGAGGTCTCCTAAAGATCCTGGTCAGTGCGTGTACCATTTTGCATTCTGCACCCTTTTTACCTTCCTTTCATTCTTTGAGCTCCTTCCCCAAGTGGGCTAAGTCGCCCGATTTGACGGCTTCTTCAATCCTCTTCTTTAGCTGGAAGCAGTCGTTGGTGTGGTGACCAACATCGGTAAAGACACAAAATTTTCCAGGGTCTCGCTTACTGACCAGCTTGGTGAGGGGTCTAGGAGGTCTGAAGCTGTATCTAGCTTCTTCTTTTGTGAAGATCTCCAAAGGTGTTTTTGTTAGCACAGTAAACACATGTTTCTCCTTGTCTTGATGTTTGTTTGATCGTGGGGAGTCTCGTCTGTCATCCTCCTTTAATGGTCATGAAAGCGGTGAGATCGTTGTTCCACAAAGGGCTAGAAGTGTGGCTTCTTATAAAGGGAGGAGCTTCCTTTCCAAGGTTATATATCCCGTTTCCTGGTCTCCCAGTTGTCAAGCACTTCCACTCCTCAAAGGTAAGCTTGAACATGTTCAAAAGCTTCTTTCATTTTTTGAGAGATATTTTCTTAGAGGTTTCTTAAAAGCTTTTTTGGTCTGATATCATTCATGAAGCCGGAAACACGCATTTTTGTTGTGGTTTTGTTATAACTAACCCTTCTTTTTTGTATCTCTCCATGAAGCTTCTACAGTCTTCGTTGTCTTTCTGCAGGATCTGGTAAAGTTATGTTGCGTCCTTGGAGAATCTACGTTGTTGTGTGAAGTTCGTTAGGAAGCTTCTATGCAAGTCATCAAAACCGTGTATGCTCCCTTCTGGAAGGCTACTAAACCGAAGTTTAGCAGACCCTACCAACGTTTGCATAAACATATGACAACATTCTGCGTTGATCCAAAGTTCTACGAATGCTGCTCCGGTAAACACTTGAAGATGGTTCTCTCCTCAAAGGTAAGCTTGAACATATTCAAAAGCTTCTTTCATTTTTTGAGAGATATTTTCTTGGAGGTTTCTTAAAAGCTTTTTTGGTCTGATAGCATTCATGAAGCCAGAAACACGCATTTTTGTTGTGGCTTCGTTATAACTAACCCTTCTTTTTTGTATCTCTCCATGAAGCTTCTACAGTCTTCGTTGTCTTTCTGCAGGATCTGGTAAAGTACTGTTGCGTCCTTGGAGAATCTATGTTGTTGTGTGAAGTTCGTTAGGAAGCTTCTATGCAAGTCATCAAAACCGTGTATGCTCCCTTCTGGAAGGCTTCTAAACCGAAGTTTAGCAGACCCTACCAACGTTTGCATAAACATATGACAACATTCTGCGTTGGTCCAAAGTTCTACGAATGCTGCTCCGGTAAACACTTGAAGATTGTCCTCTCCTCAAAGGTAAGCTTGAACATGTTCAAAAGCTTCTTTCATTTTTTTAGAGATATTTTCTTGGAGGTTTCTTAAAAGCTTTTTTGGTCTGATAGCATTCATGAAGCCGGAAACACGCATTTTTGTTGTGGCTTCGTTATAACTAACCCTTCTTTTTTGTATCTCTCCATGAAGCTTCTACAGTCTTCGTTGTCTTTCTGCAGGATCTGGTAAAGTACTGTTGCGTCCTTGGAAAATCTACGTTGTTGTGTGAAGTTCGTTAGGAAGCTTCTATGCAAGTCATCAAAACCGTGTACGCTCCCTTCTGGAAGGCTACTAAACCGAAGGTTAGCAGACCCTACCAACGTTTGCATAAACATATGACAACATTCTGCGTTAATCTAAAGTTCTACGAATGCTGCTCCGGTAAACACTTGAAGATGGTCCTCTGGATCTTCTGTCCCATCGTATGTTGTCACGTGTGATGGCATCTTGATCTTTGTTTGAAACTCAAAGTTGGCGATTTCTTCAAAAAGCATGACAATGAGCTCGATCTGTAAGGCTATGAGGGCTCACTTTGTGTCGCTTGCCTGGAAGGTCTAACCTCGTGTGTGGCCACTTGGTAAGGACCTTGTTGAGTGACCACAAGAGGGTTAAGAGTGGGTTGGCTAGTGATGGAGACACTAGAAGCCTGAGGATCTGTCAAGGGGGAGCCTGAAGGTGGAAACAGCCAGGGGTATGCTCCTCTTCACTGCTGATCAGCCTGAGCCATCATGAAAGCTACCACATGTGGGTGTATGTAGTTAGGATATGCGAACCCTTAAGGTGTAAAAGATGGTGGACTTAGGTAACTTGCTGGGACCGAAGTGGGAGAGACTACACTTTGGCGCAAAGGCAGCAACCTCACAGCCTCCTCAAAGGACGTGGCTATAGGAGAGGTACCGAATATTGATGAAATATTTGGTCCATAGTGAGCTTTAAGTTTCTTGGAGTCACCACCGGCGAGGTTGTTTGGTTGACTCTTCCCACAAGTGTGTTGGGAGTTTCTCTTGGAGTCCAACAAGATGTGGATGGAGAAGTTGTTGAGTCAAAAGGTGGTGGCGGTAGAGTAAGAGTTATCTTTGGTTAGTCACCGTACGTGAGTCTAACTCGCACACCTTTTTCTCATTCTTCACAAACATATCCGTTCATCAGTTCCCTTAGTAGACGAAAATGTCTTGGTACTCCTTCGGGGGTTAAGTACACCTTTTCCACAGGAAAGAAGAGATTATCCCTTGGTGAAGATCTACCCGCTCATGTAGGAGACGGAGTCTGAAAAGACTGCAGGTCTTGGAATGACGGTTCAACTCGAAGTCCGTCCATCACCGGAGTGGTTGTCCAGCCATTTCAGCAGATGTATGGCTGGAGGCTAACTAATTAGCAGATGGAGATGACCTGAACTCAGGAGGATCATTTTCCTCAGCCATAGGGAGACAAATTTAGGAATAGTGACAGGAACTACCGAAAATCTGTTCTAACTAGCGCTGCCCCACGGTGGGCGCCACTTGTTACAACAAGAATGAACCAAGGATGGTAGTAACGACGTCTTAAGTCCAGTTTATGGTGCGGTGAAGTGTGTATATGTTGAAGGTTAGAAATATCTAAGTATAGGAGAAAGGATTTAGAGTGTGTGTGTTTTGAGAGTGGAGTGTATGCACCAGATGTTAGATTGTGATTTCTCCCGCAAAGAGTTGTAGTTTATATGCATAAAGCATAGGGGTGTTGTCAACTCATTATTAAAAGCAAATCTTAAAGTATCAGGAACTCCTTGCTTGATGTCAATACTCGGCAGCAGCACCTTCTACTTCTGGCTACCTGCAACACCTCAGAAGTATGCAGTAAAAGGTTTTTGTCATTTTAGTGTAAGTTCTCTCTCTTGCCTTTTGCTTTATATCTTTTACATTTCCTAGTAATATTGGGAGATATTTGATATGATCTGTTAAGATAACTAGTGGGTAAGATTTTTTCAAAACACTGTAGCAGTACTATAACCATATTATTCATGTGCTTGGCTCCTAGCTTCAGCTTCTGACTTCTTAACCATGTTGTCAAGTGACCTACATTATTTGTAACTACAACTGTCTAATGATGATAACTTGTTTATACTAAAAGATTTTATTACCTTATCACCAAGTAATGGTTTTGACTTCTACTAGAAAGTTTTATCAAATAAACAACTTCCATTTACTACTCATACTTGTGTTCTTTCATTATATTCACATATTGTATCAATTTTTATGGTCATAAAATAGATTATCTACCTTTATTTTTCATAAAGCGTATTATAGGCAAACTATGTTTTTAATCCTTAAATGAAGTTGAGAGAAAATGCACTCGCTCAGCTCATATAAAATAATTACTTTAGCGGGTTATAGCTACAATAGTATTTTGTACTGTTCATCAAGACGCCAAAACAAGCTCGAAAACAACTTGAACAAAGCACATTCATCAATGCAAAAACAAAAAAAACTCAAAAGAACATTTAAAGTCATAATCCAGTAGAAATATATATCAAACATACCAATCAAACATTCCAATCAAACATCCACGCAATAAATCCAGTACCAAGCTGTGGATATAATCAAACATCCACGCAATAAATCCAGTAGCAAGCTATGGATATAAAATCAAACATCCAAGCAATAAATCCAGTAGCAATATTATAATAATGATAACATCCA
The DNA here is from genome assembly GCA_030867185.1 of Tagetes erecta. Taxonomy (NCBI): domain Eukaryota; kingdom Viridiplantae; phylum Streptophyta; class Magnoliopsida; order Asterales; family Asteraceae; genus Tagetes; species Tagetes erecta. The sequence goes on along the minus strand of CM061497.1, from coordinate 22,780,287 downwards.
AATCAGACAAGTCATAGCAAGGGATTCAGCAATAGAACATAACCCTTTTGACATTCTCCTTGAGCGCAGGGAGAGGCCTAACAGCTGCGTTTGCCCCTGGTACACGTGTACTTCTACCACCCATGCCACGACCAGCAGCACCACTGATCATGGATCCACTGTCAGAAGTATCCGGCTCCATATAAAACCGTGCCCGGAAAGCAGCCAGATGCGCATAGTATGCCGGTGGAACTGCACGTCAAAAACCAACATGTTACATACCAAGTTTAAAAATTCATGGTTTATCTGAAAGAAAAAACAAAACACTCACCAATAGATACAGAGCGTGTGCAACGTGCATATCTGTCGAAACAAACAAACAAACAAACAAATGTAAACCAAGATAAACAAGAGAGAAAAAAAACATTAACAGAAGGTGAATAAACATACGTGTAGCACAGATTATTTGTGAGTGATTGAAGGTCATCAGCTGAAAACCTGTTCTCATCCCACAACACATGGTAATGAGCAGGACGGCTTGTACCCTGTTTCATCAGTGAAAGTTATATATATTTATGACTTAAAAGTAAATTTAAATCATATATCCAAACGCACCTGAATCCCAGCATGACTACAGAGATAAAAATCAAACTCTGTGGGATGACAAATCTTTGAATCAACCACTGTGCCTGTGGATTACATAATGATATAATAAACTTGTTAATGAATGAGAAGAAACAAATGATGGAGATAGAGTGGAAAAACAAATAATATACCAGGCAGTATGTTCCCACTCCTGTCAACAGATCTACGATCATTGTGATTGTTTGCAAACAGTCTAGTGTGATGACGTTTTTGAACCACAACAAATGTCACTGGAGGTTGATAATTTGGTTCCAATGAAGCACAAGCCTGACAACAATGTTTGAGCAGTTTCAAAATAAATAAAGAAAAAAATGACTTTCTAACAAACTACTTAATAAAAGAACAAAAATACTACTTTGGACAAAAACAAGACTGTAATGTACCTTACGAATTGCATCAAGCTCATAAAGTAGAACTTGGTAGAACTGTCCTTCACTCACTCCATCCCTTTATGTTCAAATGTACACCAATATATAAGCTAGGGTGAATCTAAAAAACATGCAACATGTGTAAAAAAAAGTATTGAATACCTGTAAAAGATAATTCGTTGGGGTTTTTGCCCAGTTGCTCTACGGAATGATATCAGGAGCTCCCTGTTTTTTGTAAATAAGCAAATTAATTTTAAAGTGTAAAAAACCAAAAACATGTATGGAACATACTTGATCATGCCACCAGACACTTTGCCTCTATTTGGATCTTGCCATTCCTTAAAAAGGTCTTGAATGAGTTCTTGGCGGTGGGCTTGCGCACAAACCAATCCAGCATACTTGGTAATCTCAGGCCAGTCTTGTGAAGCCACAACCTACAGTTCATTCAACACAGCTATTAAACGGAGAAAAAGAAAACTTTAAGTAAAAAAATCGATAAATATAGCAAAAACCTACAGCTGCAATTGAAGGGCTAGAATCTTCTCCCGGGTGAGGATGAGTGACATCAGCACCAAATATTATTGTTGGAACATCACTGACATTAGGAATTCTCCTTGACAATGCATCAGCAAGAACAGTATTCCGTCCACCGACCTTGACATTTATTTTTAATGCAACATTGGCTAGGTACTGCTTACTCAACCTAAACACATGTTTAGTTAAACAGCACTGAGAAACAATTCCAAGATCAGTCTCACAGATTCTTTTCAAGTCACCTGCAAAAAAATCAAATAGCACACAAACTTAATGAACTTCTCCCCAATTAGAGAAAATAAAAAAAAACCATGGGTGGCAACTTCAACCCAATTACTTTGTAAATGGATCAATTTTGATTGTGTTATCTCTTCTGGGTCGAATAAAAAACTTATAACAAAACATATCAAATAAAAGTCAATAAGAGTATTTGTTTATGCATAGAAAACAATATTAATACAAAAGTTATATAGTCATAAACTGGCACATGTACTTATAAAATTTTACAGAAATAGAATAAAAAGTTTTTGACTCGCCCTAACTCGTATCAAGGAATCCCCTACCAAACTACCAATTCACACTTTAAACAGCATGTGTCAGAGTTTAATACCATAAAGTGAGCCATTGTTGTCAGGTAGAATGACTATGAGCAAATCAAGATCTTTTCTGTTGGACTGAAGTTTAGTCATGGCCTCATGGTAACGAGCTTTCAAAACTCTTTCAACCTGATCAGGACGACCAGTAAGTGGAGGAAGAAGAGGGTCAGTATTAAAGGCCTGCAAAACAGAAATGATAAATGAAAACTGTCAACAACCATTTCACTAAAAATAAATAAACAGATCAAAGGGTTGACAATACCATGCCAGAAGTAATGCACATTTGTGCAAGCTCAAAGCAAAAGGTACGAGCAATATTATCTTGGACATTCCTTGCAAAATTTATGCAGATCCAGCTGGCAACTGTTCCGCCATTGACCATTTTCTGTCACAAATATAAAAAGAGCATTATGCATCTCGGACAATAAGTGACAACTTTAAATGCTTGATTGGGCATATGATGAAAAAAGAGTAACATTAAAAGACATGCTACAGAAGGAGGTACCTTGTTCATCATGTTCCATTGGCCAACTTGAGGCAAACAGTCCCTTTCACGGCCGGTATCATGATATTTGAGCTAAATAAACAAATAAATACTAAGAAAACGGTTTTTAGCGGAAAAAAAATTATAAAAAAAGGGTCTCATTCACCCTAGGAGGAGGCAAAATTCGGGCTTCAACAGATGCAAGTTGCGTGCTGATTTTTATCCCAAACTCCTTAGCATAAGGATCTTGTCCATAAGCATTGTGTCTCACAGTCTGCAAAAGTTAGGCAAGCTTAAGTGAACCAAAGCCACCAGAGAGTGAAAATGAAAAGGCGGGTTGAGTAACACTAATAGGTCAAAACAACATTGAGGTGAAATGGATCACTTTTACAAAAATAAAACTGTACCGTATGTGAGGTCAGAACGTTGAATTAATTATAACTAGTCGATTACAACAAAAAGTTGGCTACAATATTAAGTTTCAAGTTAGATTAACATTTTAGTTGGTTGTATGCTTAGCCTAAACCTTTGGTTTAGCTTGAACTATTTAATTTGACCCGTCTGAGCAGACCAAAACCAGCAAATACATTGTTAACGAAAACCCTTAAACCAAAAGACAAACCTTGAGAATATCCCCTTCTCTTTCCTGAGGGCGCTGGCAGGTAACCTTAAGAAGGGCAGTAATTTGTCGCTCATTTAACCTCTTTGAGTATCTCTGGCCCTCTACAATCTTGCAGACCTAAAAGAAATAACAAAATTTTAGAAAGCCTTCTATGTCAATATATTGCACAACAGACTATGTAGTAATGTAAACCTCCATTGGCAAGTAATTAGGCCTCTGAGTATTGCCAACTTGCAAGCATGGCCATTGTACATGTTGAATGGAAAAGCCATAGGTCTCCCGAAAGTATTCAACCACAGACTTCAATGTACCTCTGTCATCAACAGGAAAACTGAACATAGCAACAGAAAAAAAGTATGTCATGCTTTAGTTAACTCAAATAACACAATCACATATTAGAATATGGTTCTCACTTCAGTTCCCGTGTTGCTTGAGATGTTAAACCAGATATCCGATACTTCCTGCGCATGTTACCACGGTGAGTAACTTCAACTTTGACTCCTCTCAGTGCCTTTTTGATCTAGTGAATGAAAAATGAGAAAAACAGATTAATAATAATGTTTCAACTATATATCTTGTAGCTAAAACAATCATTTTACTATCTAATAATGTTTCCTAACTGCCAAGTGTGTTCACGTACTCAATACACTATTCCAAGAATGACTATACCAAAACATTGTTCTTGCACTTTAAGATTGGTTACCTTTACACGGTCAGAATCAGATAACGGTCTGGCAGAAACATCCCTGTTCAAAAGCTGTGTGACAAAATCAATTACAGGCAGTGGTTCAATGAATGCAGTTGAAGACATGTCTGCAATCAAACATGACACAAGGTTACATGTTGAACACATTTCTAGATAAACAAGTTACAATGTGTAGTAACAACTTCAAGCTACATTATAAATTGTATGTATAAAACAGAGGGCAATATAAGAGACTAACCTATATTCAAGGACAGCCCCATCTGTGTAGGCCTTATGCTCTGGTAGAACCCACGCCAACTTTCAAGCCCCTCACCAAGTGGTTGTCTACGACCCAAATCTGGTGAATAAAATGACCGTGCCACAGGAGAGTACCTACAAACAATTACAGCCATTAATTAATCAGTGTTTGATAACATGTGCATGAAGATTTCAACACAATGTAAAGACATACCGATTAGTAGGCAACTCGCGTAAAACAATATCCAAAACCTGAAGCGCTTCCTGTGGCGCATCTGTTTGCCTCCCTGCTAAAAACAATCCAAGATGATGTAAATCTGCACGTGAAGCCAGTTTGATCACAACCTTAAAGTCTCTTTCTCTCCTAGTGCTGCCAGAACCATCATCCTCATCCAGAAGAGTAATTTTAAATTCTTTTGAAACAAAAGGAAGAGGTCCGGCTGTATACAAGCTCTTTCTTCCATCATAAGCAGGAAGCCTTTTCCCAAGATAAGAGTCTCTGTACAGTGTCACTAGCTGTGCCATTACCGCACGATTCACACCGCGTGATGTCATCTCAGGATTGATTGTCACCTATACAATTCAAAATGATGAATAAAACTTACACTACAACATTAAGAGATGCAACAACAAACAACAGACTGTTTAAACAAAAACTCACATCATATTGGTGTAAATCCTTATCAGGCAGTTCAGCAAAAAAGTGGTTAGCCTTGACAATGCACCTGTCTCCTACGCTACCTTTTCCAGGACGCAAAGGAAACCGCATTGATTTAGTGGAGGCAGGTGGAGCAGGCTGGCTAGGCTCTTCTTGTTGCACAGAGAGCTGCTGAAACTCATCCACCATAGAAGAAGACTCAGTATGATGCACATCAGCTGGCACTGTTGGCTGCATCGCCACAGGCTGTTGAGGAGCTTGTGTTGCTTGGTACAGCTCGGGAGCAGGTGCCCTAGAAGGTCCACCAGCATACTGAGGTCCAGATCCACCACGTCGCTGCTGAGGTGGAGCTGCTCCTCTAGGAGGCCTCTGCTGGGGTTGATCACCGTAGTACTGCTGGTGCTCACCACCTCGGTGTTGACCTCCGCCACCATATCCACCCCTTTGAACCCAACCTCGTCCTCCTCCTCCTTGAGACTGGCCACCCTGATAGCCACCTTGCCCTCTTCCTTGATAACCACCCTGCCCTCTTCCCTGATAACCACCTTGTTGCTGCTGCTGCTGTTGTGCTGGTGGCCTTTGAGCACCACCGCCTTGCCCATAACCACCCTCCTGAGGCTCAGAACTTTCACCGGAACCGTCAGTTCTCTTCTTCCTTACCATTATGACAACTGAAACAAAGAAAACAAAACCCATTGCCATCTTAGTCACCATAAAACAAATACAATAGCATATTACACCATAACACTAACTTCAAACAACAGCAGAACACATAACTTCTTAATAACAATATAAATCTTAAGAACTTGCATATATAAATATGTAAAATTACCTAGAACTTGCATATATAGATATGTAAAATTACACACACATATATATCCTATATATATCCACTCTCGCTGCTGCAAAAACATATACATATGTTCCAATACATACTACTATCACTGTACATCCCACAACTACCGTAATATATACATACATGGCTGTTCTTACATGCATATATCCAAACTTTCGCGCACCATTGTTGCTGTTAATCACGTTTTCATGCATACAAATCCATCATAACATTCACATACATGCATATAATCTATATGATCATATACACACCTTTCGGTTTCTACTACTACTGTTCCCATACCATCGACATACTACTGCAACTGCGTATGCGCATCCATATATACATATATTTATTCCATGCTTAACCATTGTTTTATTCATCCATACACGTTACATATCACCTACTTATAACTATACAAAATCGCATATACATACATATTTACATTCAGACGCGCACACACAGCAACTCGCATACATACACATCCGCATAGCATACCACATACATACTGTTACATACATTCATCTTGCATCGCATACATACACACGCGTATATATATATATATATATATATATATATATATATATATATATATATATATATATATATATCACTACATACACCAGCCCACACATACATTCATCAATTCATACACCCGCCACATCTATTATATATTTACATTCGCACACCTATACACATCACAGTTCTAAATATATGCAGCCGCTAACTATTTCCTGTTGTTTACACATGCTGCTGCTGTACCACACCATATACATACATACATAACATATATATACTCCGGTTCAGTCAATTAACGCATATACACACTTAAAATCATAACCTGCTTATTCATATATTGAAGTCAATGCTACTGTGTACATGTAGATGTAATTAATCCTCATCATTGATGTTCAATCTAGATACATACATACACATAAATACGATTTCTGCACATAGACATACACATAGAACGCACAACAACATCCTAATGTATCCTATAAAATCGAACCGAATCCGAGATCTTAATCGAAGCTACTGCTATAAAAGGCTTACCGGAGACTAACGGAGAGAATGATCGGAAACGACGGGGGGCGGCGGCTGCTGTTGAGTTTCCTCCTGGATGCCGACGAGAGAAAGAAGAAGAGAGACGAGAGGAAGGTCGATGCTGGTGACTGGATGCAACGATGATGCGGCTGGATCGGTTGAGGGAGGTGCAGAGAAAAGAGGTTTGATGTTGGGTTGTGTGTCGATGAACAAGAAGCAGAGGAAGAAGGCGGGTTGGGGCTAGGGTTTGGGTTATAAAATAACACTAGGTTTAGACCCGTGTGTGAACACGGGTTTTTACTATTTATTAAAAAAAACTAACAAAATGTAAGTTTTATTTCAAGTATCAACAACCTAAGTTCACCTTTTCTATATAATCAAATTTACAAAGACCTTTTTAACATGAGAAACCTTAATTAACACTGATTCCCTAATGCAACACAAAAAAACGCAAATTTGCAGCCCGAACCAACACAAATTTAATGTACCAACTTACTAAACAAATATCCTTGTCACCAACAACGCTCCACACATCATCACCCACTCTCTATGAAGAAAAAAACAATAATAAATGTATTGGAACTTACCTTGCCACCAACAATGCGCTACACACCACAATTGTAATTTTCAATATTAATGACATTTAAAACCATTAACTTTTACTTGGTATAGAGGGTCCTAACAACATAAAACATAAACAATAAGTATGACAGCAAAGAGCATAACGTAAAGCATTTAAAATACCATTTGAAGTCACTTGAGATATTAAAGCATTTAAAAGACCAATTGAAGTCACTCAAGATTAATTGAAATCAAAATTAAATTATTAAATTTAACAACTAAATACGAACATTTCTTTAAGGCCACATATATAGTGTCTTCAAATTTGTGTGGGAGTAGTTGACTAAAAATAACTACAGATCCATAATGGAAATTCAAAGTGCTTATTAACTTAGAATTCCATATCCATCTATAATTCAACATTGCATATCATTAGAAAAAGCATCACATACAGCACCATTAACTGATCCCATTTTCTTGTGATATTGGCTCATGTATGCTTCATATTATTAATGAGTTATCTTCAAGTTTTATCAAACTATTCTAGGAGCAAACATATATACCTTATTGCCCAAAATGTTCAACACGGAAGAAACAGATAATGACTCAAATGCATGTTAAGAGAACCTTGCTATTTATATTTAATAGATTACTATCTACATGAACTTAAGATATCGCAACATTAGGATAAGCAACCATTAGCTATAGGTTTAAATAGCTCCAAAGGACAATCTACAGAACAAAGTAATAACAGTTGTGAGTGCAATGGATAAACCAAGATTCTTACTAACCTTTCTCCAAGGGCCTAGTTTTGTTGAAGAGGGATTTTGGTTTTCACCATTCAGTATTAGTATTACATGAACAACAAAAAGTAAGCAAAAAGCAGGGGAAAAAATTTAACAGTTAAAACCACGGTAGCGCACCAATTAAAGAATGCACCTCTTCAAAAATTTTGTGTATCTAACTCGCCATTATCTTTGAGATTAAATGCAGCTTTAATTTGAACCATGGGTGAGCCAACATTATTAAAATTAATTTAAATTTTAAAACAATTACATAAAAAAGTGTTTCTTTTAAACCATAAGATACAAACCAATCACACTCTATTGCATATCCTTTTTCAGTATAACTTCTGGACCAATATAATCAGGTGAGCCAACAGTAGAATAAGCGTACATCATTATAACACAAAAAATTTCTTAACAGAACTCACAAGCATCCTCCTATATGCAGTAGCTGCTCTTGTTGAGTGCGTTTTTGGTACAGCATGGCGCCTGTCACTTTGAAAATGTTCCTTTTGTATATCACATGATATAGAGAACTAAAACAAGAAGTGTATTTACAATTCAATCATCAGTTTCAAAAACATTAATGGCAAGTTCCTATGATTATGATCATATCGCAAGACCAATTTTACCAGTTAAACCATTCATTTAGTGGAAACTGATATAGTTTCAGATTTAAGGAAGAAACACCGTTAACCTTTATTAAAACTCTCTATTTGAATTGTTGCCTAGCCCATCTAAACTAACCATTTTTTTTACCTCTAGCAAAGGTAAATTAAAGACATACTAAATGTTTCCGCTTATGTGGTGTTAACTAAAGCAATTAATATAGAGCAAACAAAATAGCAAATCTGAAAAAAAAACCTTGAGGATAAGAAAGTTGAAAGCACATCGTAGTTAGATGGAAGATATGGCACATTCGAGTTCTTCATCTTCTAATGATTTCAATGTTAATCAAAATCGAGTTCTAATGACTTTACCATAATTAAGAGCAAAACCAAGACACTGCCTAAGTCACATAATCTAAGAAAGACCAGGTATAGTACCTGAAAACATACAAATATATATGTTTAATCACCACAAAACCAAGCTTTGACCGGAGTTCAGGAATATCCATGTCATCTTTATAACCAAAAATTAATGAATCAGAAACATGTAGTAAATCGCAGTAAAAGTGTCAAGGGACCTAATTAAATAACATTGCGTGAGTCAGAGAAAGAAAGAGGGATCACCCCTTTGCATTGGGCTGCATTTTCTGAAGTTGGGTTTTCACATAATCATGGTTGTAGCAAAGAACCCTTATGTTATGGCGTTGCAAAACCAAAAGAAAAAAACATGACCAGAATGAAAATTCACACATACATTGACTCAAAATGAAACAACACCTAAACATAAGTGTAGACAAACGGAAAAATACATATTAGATTATATATGTTATAACTACATAAGGAAAGAAAGTGTTCTTTAATCTTGATAGTAGTTTTCAAGCTAATAACCAACATATATAAATTTAAAAAATATTAACATAGCATAGCATAATCATCTGCCTTTTCATCTCCTTCAGAAGAATTGATACATTTCCAAACTACAGCAACTTAATAATATCACAACCAAACATAAAGTTAGATAATATGGCAGAAAATAAGCTAATAAATATTTACACAAAATCCCCATTTTCAACTTATCAACAATCGTCTCTCGGGGGTGAACACCAAATCTTCATTTTCAACTTCATCCATTCTTTTGAAAAAATCCATAAAACCAGGTGAATGAATAAAAATAAGACATTAATAACCAATTCTGCAAATATGAAAGTATAAATCTGGAAAACTTGTTCACAATACATACCATCAAGTAGTTGTGGAAGAATTGGTATGATCTCACTTAGATCTATAGATATAACAGATCATACAATCTTATTATGTTCTAGATGTTTGAAACAAAGACACAACAATATAAAAAAGAAAAAAAAATCTTTGATGTTTGTTTGTAGTTTACCTTTACACATTATAAATGCTCATTTAAAAGTTTAAAAAATCAGTGAAGAAGAAGCAAAGAAAGAAGGAGGTAACAGATCTGCAAATTAGTAGTAATCTGAAAGCTTAGTGGTTAGAAGCTTTGAGCCCTAACCCTGAAGTTGATTTGAAAGACGAAGATGAACCGTTTTTCTTTGTCTGTAACAAAAAAATGAAGAACAAATTAGGGTTTATGATACATGACAACTCAAACCTCGTGTGCCGCTGGTACAGATTGGAGCAAATATCCCGATGATGTTACGCCGGAAAAATTTGCTCTTGCTGCAGAAAAACTGGTAATTGGTCTTCCTTATGATGTTATTGAAGATATGTGTTCATCTGCATGCAAAATTCGTTTAATTGGCATATACAAAGCTAATAAACTGTTAATGTCAAATAAAAACGAATTAAAGAGAACTAACAAAGAGCTTAAATTGGGTGAATCAAAATATTTTGTCAAATTAAGAGAAGCTTTAAAAGAAAATGAACATTTAAAAAGGTCTCTCTTGGAAAAGAATTGTGAAATAAATTATTTGACTGAGCAAGTCACACTTGCTGAATTTGAAACAAGAAAACTCAAAAATAAACTGCAGCAATGGACAATATCTAATATGCATATCCCCCACCTAGTACCTTCTGTTACTCTCCAACACCCACTCCTCATCCCTCAAATGAGTTGATACAAGAGATTATACAGAATGATACTAACAACTCTATTGTAGGTTTAAGTGGAGTAAATATTAAAGAGGTTAGAGAGGATTACGCCTATGGTGGGAGTACTGGGCTTGGTTGTTCTAGCAGTAGTGAATGTTCTAATTCTGATTCCAAGAAGTCTGTTGAAGACATTAGTTTAATTAATTCTGTTTCTAGTAATGTGTTATATTCAGACAATTCTATGTTTAATAGTAATTTAGGGTGCACTACTTCAAGCCCTAATGTGTTGAATGATGATCTGACTGAAAATGAGTGTGTGAATGACAAGGATGAACTTTCAGGCCATGTCTCTAAAAGTCAAGCCAAAACAAACTGTTTTCAAAAGTTCTTTACTCATCAAATCCCGTCTTTCACACCTATAAGGATTTCAAAACCTAAATCTGAATCTGAAAAGGTAAAAGTCACAGCAAGTAAATCAAAAGAGCCTTATGACTCTTACAGTGATTGCAATTCTCAAATGTCTGAATGTGACGAGGAAATTGAAATGGATAAAATTCTTGCTGATAAAGTCTCTAAAGTCAGTTTGAAATCTCATTGCTTTAAATGTGGAAATATTGATCATAATGTCAAGCAGTGCCCTAAGTTAATCAAAAACAGTTCAAAGCAAAAATCTTTTGGAAAAAGATTAAACACATTTGTAAATAATTTCTTTTGTAATTTTTTATCTGTTCCACCACCCAAGTATACAAAGGCTTGGGTACCAATTTCAAAAGTCTAATTTCTGTATATTTTAAATAAATGTCAGGAACATTCAAATGCCGTTGTAAATAGTCATTGGCATATTGACAGCGGATGTTCCAGACATATGACAGGGTTGAAGGAACTGCTGACTAACTATCGGATTATCAATGGTGGATATGTTGCTTTTGCGGGAGACAAGAAATGTGGTAAAATGATTGGTCAAGGAGAAGTCTTAAATGGTTCACTAACTTTGGAAGACGTCAACTATGTTCCTGAACTGGCATTCAATCTTCTAAGTGTATCACAAATTTGTGATAAGAATATCCCAGTGATGTTTCTTCCAAATGAATGCTTGTTCTTGAAGCCAGAGTTTTCTATTCCTGAAGAATTGGTGATCATGCGAGCTCCGAGACGAAACGATACATATATGCTAAATATGGGATCAAAAGAATCAACTTCCACTGTGACCTGTCTCCTATCTAAAGCTTCATCTTTTGAATCTTTTCAGTGGCATAGACGTTTAGGGCACATTAATTTTAAAATTCTAAATAAATTGGTTAGGAACAATTTGGTCAGGGGTTTACCACTTAAAGATTTTTCAGTGGTTGAGAAATGCATGGCTTGTGCTAAAGGAAAACAACACAAAAAGCCACATAAACTTAAAATTACAAATTCAATCTCAGAACCCCTCGAATTGTTACATACTGATTTATTTGGTCCAATAAGTGTCAAATCTATTGCTAAGAAATCTTATTGCTTGGTTGTCACAGATGATTACTCTAGGTACACCTGGGTGAGATTCATGGCATACAAGAGTGAGACTACTGAAGAGCTAATGAAGCTGATTCCTCAAATCGAGGTTCTTGGAAAGCGAAAGGTTCAAGCCATCAGAAGCGATAACGGAACGGAATTCAGAAACCATATCTTCAACTCTTTCTGTGAACAACGGGGTATTCTCAGACAGTTTAGCGCCGCACGAACACCACAACAAAATGGTGTTGCTGAAAGAAAGAATCGAACTCTTGTGGAGGCTGCTAGAACAATGCTGATTGAGTCAAAGCTTCCAATTATTTTCTAGGCAGAGGTAGTCAATTGTGCAGCTTATGTTCTGAATAGGGTACTGATTGTCAAAGAAAAGATGAAGACATCATACCAGCTGTTTAGAGGGATTAAGCCGTTGATTGACTTTCTGCGCCCCTTTGGATGTTCTTGTACTCTGTTGAATACTCAAGATCAGAAAACCAAGTTTGGTGCTGTTTCGGATGAGTGCTTCTTTGTAGGATACTCGAACACACAAAAAGCGTATCGTGTTTACAACAAGTGAACGCGAATTGTGCAAGAGTCCTATTATGTTGACTGGCAAGAGTCAAACACAACAAGTATTGGCAGTGAACCGGCATGGTTTTATGATTCCACCACTATTTTCAAATCATTCAATCTTCCTGATTCTGACGATGATGACATCATTCCTCACACATCAGTTTCTATCTTTAACCATCCACCTACACAATCACAACCACAACCTTCAACTACACAATTACCTCCCACTTCATTTGACATTCCTCCACCTCCACCACCCCAAACTGTTCCAACTTCTCCATCAGATATTCCATCCTCATCCACTTCCATTCCATCACCTACCACTAATACAATTCCTCCAACTTTAAATATTCCTTCCCAACCATCTAATCAAACATCCTCATCCCAAACCAACCCCTTGCTTCTAAACACAGATTTCAAAACTTTAAAGAATCATCCTCATGATTATATCATAGGATCAATTACTGATGGTGTGCGAACTCGGAGTCAGAGTGGTTTGATTAATGAATGTCTCTATGCTGCCTTTCTATCTCAAGTTGTTCCGAAGAATTATAAACAAGCACTTGAAGATCCTAGTTGGGTTGATGCCATGCAAATGGAACTTCAGCAATTTAGGAAGCTTAAAGTTTGGAAACTTGTTGATCTTCCTCCTAATAAGTGTCCCATCGGCACTAAGTGGGTTTTCCGAAACAAGCCAGATGATCGCGGTGTTGTTATCAGAAACAAGGCGAGATTGGTTGTTCAAGGTTTTGCTCAAGAGGAGGGGATTGACTACACTGAAGTTTTTGCTCCAGTCGCTCGCCTTGAAGCCATTAGAATCTTTCTTGCTCATGCTGCAAACAAAAACTTTAAAGTTTATCAGATGGATGTGAAATGTGCATTTCTATATGGAGATATCGATGAGGAGATCTACGTATGTCAACCACCGAGTTTCGAAGATCCAGATTTTCCTTCAAAGGTGTACAAGCTTGATAAATCCTTCTATGGGTTGCATCAAGCTCCACGTATCTGGTATGAAACTCTGACACAGTATCTTCTCAGCAAAGGTTTCTCTCGTGGCACTATAGATATGACACTGTTCAAGAAAGAGGTGAATGGTGAGCTGCTGATCGTTCAAGTGTATGTTGATGATATAATTTTCGGTTCGACAAATGATGGGCTGTGTAGAGAGTTTGAAAAAGTGATGATGGATCGCTTTGAAATGACGATGGGGAGATGTGTTTCTTCTTGGGGCTGCAAGTGGAACAAAAGCCTGATGGAATTCTTATCCACCAAGAGAAATATATCAAAGAGATCCTCACAAAGTTTGGCATGGATGATTCTTCTCCGGAACTGATTCCTTTCACCGCTCAAACATGCCTTACTTCTGATGATAATGGGAATCCTGTGGATGCTCATCGATACCGCTCGATGATCGGATCTCTCATGTATCTGACTGCCAGCCGACCTGATATTACATTCGCTGTGTGCTACTGTGCTCGTTTCCAGGCCAATCTAAAAGAATCACATGAAAAAGCTGTTAAACGCATTTTTCGTTACCTTAAGGGTTCCTCTCGTTTGGGACTTTGGTACCCAAAAGGTGGGAACTTTAATCTACATGCTTTTTCTGATAGTGATCATGCTGGTTGCAGGATAAACAGAAAATCAGTCACTGGCGGATGTCAATATCTTGGCGAATGTCTTGTTTCCTGGCAAAGCAAGAAGCAAACAACCGTCTCTCTGTCCACAGGAGAAGCATAATACATTGCTACTTCAAGCTGCTGTTGCCAAGTGCTATGGATTCAGCATCAGATGATGGATTATGGCATCAACTTCCTTCATACGCCACTCTTTTGTGATAATGAAGCTGCTGTTGGAATCGCCAAGAATCCTATTCATCACACTCGCACCAAGCACATCGAAACAAGAATTCATGCCATTAGAGACGCACAGGAAAAGGGGTTTATTGATATTATTCCTATTGAAACTAGAAAGCAAAAAGCTGATCTTTTCACAAAAACTTTTGACAAACCACGTTTTTATGAACTGATCTCTATGCTGGGACTGATATCTTTTTGAAAACCTTTTTCTTTGTGAATCAAATTTGTAAATATGTAAATAACTTTTTCATTCTATTCTTCTTTGAAAAATCCGTGGGTCACTAATTTCTTCGCTCCTTTACTTTATTTTAGTTCCTTTTATTTTATCCTTTATTCTGTATATATATATATTGAGAAAATCTGAAAAACAAAAATTTCTTATTAGATAGCTATAATATAGAAATTTTGGGGGAGATATTAAAGATTAACTATTTATAGTTTTTCAAATTTTGCTATTTCAGGATCTCCGTTTTGATTGATGTTGAAGAGACGTTGAAGGAGGTCAGAAGTATTGCGTTTGGGATATGTCAGATAGGCTCAGCCCGAAAACAAAGTAAACAGTGATTGTGCAGCCAAACATAACGTTCAAGATCTCAGCCACAAGGATTATCCCCTTGACATGATTGGATTGCACAAAGATACGGGTTCTGTCAAAAATGGATTGAGAGCGTCAAATCTTTGCCTTGATTTCCCTAAACATCCCAAATCACCCTCACCCTATCCCCGAATCGAGTTTCTAGTTTGCAATACAAATAAAAAGCTGCTAGTGATGCTCTTCGGAAAAACCTCTGAGTGAGTTACGTGTTAACTCCTCAGAAAGTATTGAGTCAAAGTGCTTAACTCCTCTGCTATACGGAAGTATTGACCTGGAGTTGGTGGATCTTCTCTGCTATACGGAAGTATTGACCTAAAGATTCACCGAGCATGCTCAAATGTTTATCTCCTCTGTTATACGTCGGTATAGACCTGGAGCTCTGAACTATTTGAGTTTCCCAAATAATAAGTCGCATTGTGTTCAAATGAATCAATTGCTGACAAGCTCCAATCACAAAAAGATGCAAAAATTGCACAGTGTCAAAAGAAGCTATTGCATCGATCAATATTCAAAATTTGATCCTCGAAATCCAAGCAAAGTCAATCGTTTTGCTCAGATATATCCTGATGACAGAACTTGTTCTTTTTACCTAGATGTCTGTGGGGACCGAGTTGTCTGAGCTTCTTCAATCAAACCAAAAACATGATAAAAGAAGCTGCTGATCTCTTGTTGAAAGGACTAAGGCATGGGTTTAAATGGACAAACATATCTGCAATCCCGCCAATCAATGATTCTCCGGATTCTGCTCAAAACGTCATGAAAAATATATATATCCTTCTTTAGCTTTTACTTCTTCCTTTGTCCTACATTTTATTTTATCTTATTTTATTTTTCTCTTGTTATTATTATTATTTAGGTTAATGTGTTTATTTTCGGAGCGTTGAAATCGTGGGATATTTTCGTGGATTTACAAAGAATTTAAAATTTGAGAAAAACCAAAAATATTTTATTTTCTGTGTCCCAGCGAATCTACTAGCGAAACTACAGGTTCGCCAGAACCTCAGGTTCGCCCGGAACCTCTTCACATCGCCGCCGTGATTTATCTTGACTTTTGGTCTTCTGGCGAATCTAAAGTACGCTAGTGTTTTGGTCAGCGAACCTATAACTGTATATATATGTAGTGACAGCGAAACCTTTCACACATTCACTGTCACTATTACTGTAGCTGGGTTTTTCAATTTCTAACCGCCGAACTTTCGATTCTCACTCACCAACCAATCTTTTCACAATAAACTGACCTAACTCCATCTGGTATGTCATCGTCTTCATCTTAATCAATCTTTCATATCATCAACTGTGCTTTTAATCACCTGAAATCGTTCGACCCGTCATACAATCTGTGTTGTTGTTTGATTTGTGTTGTTGTTAAATGATAGTTGTTTAGTAGTCTCATCATATTTTTATACTGCTTAATCGTTGCCTTGATTGTGTGATTATGGTGTATTGACTGTGATTTCGGCCGTTTTTCAAAACTAGGGTTTCCAGCGAACCTATGTGTTCGTCTGGCGAATCTGAACGAAAGTTCAAAACCTCGAGCGAACCTATGCCGTTATGCCGCCCGTGCATCAACATAGATTCGCCCGACTGTTTCTAGCGAACCTATACATTCGCTCGACTAAATGACTGATTTTTCATGTCAGCGAATCTATAGGTTCTGGTGCCAAATCTCAGGTTCGCTCTTTCAGCGAACCTATTTATCCAACGAATCTTTTAACTGTTTCAAAAAAAAATTCGTTTCTGATCAATCTCCATTTATTTTTCAGACACGATGTCTACATTCTTTTTTGAAAGAAAGCACAACATGTGTGCTTTGCTTGACGAGAATCATGAGAAGGCAGTGGGATATAAAGATTGCATCAGATGGTTGAAGTCGTCTCACATTCATCATGCCATTTCTCATTCTCCGACTATATACGAGCTGCATGTTCGAGATTTCTGGAGAACAACAGTAATGAACGTGTCTGTACAGCCATCGCGTATATGTGCCAAAGTCAGTGGGTTTGACTTGGTATTTACTGAAGCCGATGTGGCAAGGATTTTAAGGTTAGAGGATGATGTCGGAGATGAAGTTAATATGACCGCTGAGGAGGTATATGGGGCGTTTAGGACTGCGGGTTATGAGGGTCCTATGCCTGGTGAAAAGAAGATGGAATTTGTTAAATCCTACTTGATCAAGGAGTGGAGATATATTGCACATGTTTTTATTATGTGCCTTGATCATAGGAAGGGTAGTACTGACGGGCTGAATCTTGATTGGGCTAGAGCAATGGTTTTGTTTTGCAAAGGGCAGAAGGCGAATCTAGCAAAACTCATATACAACTACATGCTAGAGAACATTCATGCAACGAAAGCGGGAAAATGGTTGATGTACCCCAGATTTATCCAAATGATTTTGAATGACAAGCTGCCCAATCTACCTGTTGTCGGTGAAGTGCTGAAGATCTGGGAAATGCACTCGAGGATTTTTGGGGATTGTAAATCGGTAAGATCGGATTGTGCTGGTCGGACTTCATATTTGTGGGAAAACATGTACCCAGCTGATAGATGGGTACAAATACAGAGGTTAATAGAGACTGAGAGGAAACGTGATGGTGAGAACATTGAGGTTGTTGAGAAGAGGATAAAGAAAAGGAAGTCGTATGCTAAGGAAAAGGATTATTCGTTTGATCGAGAAGTGGATGAGATACAGGCTGAGGTTGATGCAGGTAGGGAAAATAGGACAAAGAGGAGATTTGATGCACCGACCGAAACGGCAAAGAAAGCAAAGTTTGATGAATTGGGTAAATCTGCTGAAACTGTTAGCGAGACGAGGAGCGAAATTGAAAGTTTGAAATCTGAATTGGTGGATCTGAAGAGTAGGTATGCGGATTTGGAGACCCAGGATGCTGAGAAGTCAACTGTTATCTTTGAAATGGGGAGGATGATGAAGGATCAACAGTGCCTAATTGTCAGAATATTCAAGGAGCTGAATAGCCTGAATGAAAAAGATGGGTCAGAACCTACTATGTCTGAAGCTGAACTGAAAAACTTAACGGATGCTGCAAAGTATCCGTTAATGGAATGTGAGTTTGGGGACAAGCATAAAGGTAAAACCGCTGAAGAGTTATTTGATGAGGATATGGGGATAAATCTGGATGTATTTACTGGGCCTGAAGTGGTTGTTAGTGCTGAACCGAAAGTCGATGTGAACGCTGACAGTGAGGAGGATTTGGATGTGAGCCGGAGAAATACAAGGTTGAGGAGAAAGAGGTAAGCTATCAATTCGAGCACATTGACTTAGATAAATCGGACTGGTTCAGAAAGGATGAAGTGGTTGTTCCCGAAGTGCCAATTTTTCAGAATATTGATGAACTGAACACCTCCCAACTGGATAGACAAGTGATCGCATGGAAGTATAACTCGCTTGTGGATGCATATATGATTAAGCGAAGGGGCGGTGACATCTGTTATATCAAGAATAGGAAGCATTTCGCCACACTGCCGAGGTGGGATTTGCGTAGGTTGGCCGAACTTCCTCTGTTGGGAAAGGAGGATAATGGAAGGGCGTGTGCGTTTGAGGTGACTATCAGAGAGGCTGCTAAGACTAACTTCACTGATTTTGGGTATCAAAAGCTGAGGCGGATGAGACAGAAGAAGGATAGGCACTGGGTTTCATGGAAAGGTAAAGTAGTTCTGAAGATTGAAGCGCCAAAGATCATGACTCAAGTCAGAGTTCCGGACACACAGCCACCCAGATTACAGGATTTTCACAAATGGTTCTATGACAACAGTTCGGGTGAGGCTATTATCAGGCTCAAAGGAGAAGACCGTCCTGAGATTCGTCTGTTCGATCCTATGGAGGTTTTCTCATTCTGCGATGAAGACTTGAAGATACTGTGTGAGAACCGGATCAAGCACGGGGCTGGAGATGACACTAGGACTGAAGCAAACCTGTTTGTGAAGGTTGCAAACAAAGCCCGGGGTATTCGTGCTGAGCTAAGGAGTGTGAATGAAAGACTGAGAGCGACAGATGATCAGAATATGGAAATAGACGACTTGTCCAGACAGCTTGACAAAACTATTGAGAAGAGGTTCGAGAAACCGGTTGAGGTGGTTGATTTGGATGAGACAGGCGAGGAGCATACTGAAGAAGTACAGACGGAAACGATTGTTCTAGATGTGCCTGATACTGATGTCGCCGAAGCAGAGTTCGTGGAATCGATGTTGGTGTTCAGTGAAGATGAAGAGGCCGGATCAGAAGACGTTACTAATCCATTGGCTGGTATTGAATCAAGGGCAGGAGCGTACATTGAGAACCTTTAAAGCCGAAAAAGACGGAGCTTAAACAGAAGACTTCCCCAGGTGAGGTCCAACCTAGGGGGAGTATTGATAGTCATGTATAGGTTGGACTCACCGGCATGTCGGTGTTATATATTTTGTATGTATTTTGTAATGATTAGTACTAGCGAACCTACGGGCGAATCTATAGATTCGCCCGTAGCACAGTATAGTTTTTGTTTTAGTTTTGACCGGGCGAACCTGATTGTGCCCGGCGAAACTATATGGTTCGCTAGATAGATTCGCTGTCAGCGAATCTATCAGCGAACCTAAGTCTGCTATATATTGTAACCTTATCTTCATGAATGACAACTTTGGCAACTTTGACAAAAATCTTATCCGAACTCTTGTATCATTTGTGTGTTTCCAGGAGGTGCTAGGAGCATATATTATTCATCTTTGTAGCGTATTTACCTCCGTTGTGTGGTTTTAATCTCGTTATTGGTTGTTGGGTTATATTAAACTTTGTTTGTTTGTGTCAAGAGTGTTTGTTGTTATACATGTGACACTCCGCCTCATACGAGAATAAAAAGACTTAAAAAAAAAAATTATTCTACGCGATACGCGCAAGGGAAGGGATGTCATGCGCGTATCGCCTAAGGCGAGCAAACCCGGGTACGCGAGATTGTGGGCCGCTCATGGTTTGGGCGAAACCACCCCTCCTACGCGATACGCGCATGAGGAGTGTGGGCGTGCGCGTATCGCGTAGCACGCGTTCAGCAGCTATAAAAAGGGGGTCGACCCCCCCTTCATTTCTTGCACCTCAACTCTCACTCTCTCTAAATTCCGGCCAAAACGCCCGGTGAAGTCCCGACGAAGTCTCGGCGGGTTTCCGAAAAGTAACGGAAGCCTCCAAAAGTTCGGTTCGAGTGCGGTTTTGCTCACAAGGCGCCTACGGAGTATCTTCGGTGTTCGGTAAGACTCGTCTTTAGATTTTTTCGAGTACTTACCATTTTATATATATATATATTTATATATACACACCTTAGATATTAAACGGGAACAGGAACCCGTTGTTATAGTGAACGGTGTCCTCCCGCAAGCAAGTGAGCTCGGGACCGCTGAACGAGGCAAGGTGCTGCTCGAGACCAGAGAGAATTTCGTACCTAGGCCCTCACTCTGCTCGACTCACTAGGTAACGTCCGTGATCCCGTACTCATTTAAGATGTATGTATGACTTAAGTCAATGGAAGAACCAGGGTTTTAGAATAGAACATTTCTAGTTATATAATATTACTAGGAATGCAGTATGTTTTCAATGAACGATAGAATCGTGTGAGAAACACGAAGATATGATAATGTGGCTTTTTAACGGAATGATAATAAGAACATAGGATAACCCTGACTCAGATGATAAAAACACTCTGAGTAAAATAATTATGCCAAGGACTAAAGCCATCACTGAAGTCACATAATGTGACTAAGGTAATGAAATGGTAGGATTATCCCTAGGGGAACGAATCCTAATAAGAATGAAATGTTTACAGGGTTGTCTCGATTAGCCATCAGACTGTGATACTTAGGCTACACTAAGGTGAGTCTAACCGCCCCTCTTTTTATATGTTTTATGATTTCGGGGCTGTATCCGAGCTTATATGAAAAGTATGAAAAGTATGAAATGTATAAAATGTTTTATAAATGCTATGAATATATATGTATGTGTACGCATATATATATATGTGGTTATAAGTAGATCGCTACCTGGTGATTCAACGCACCTCAACTCCAGGTTCGTCCGGTTGTTGTGTTGTTGGTCCGCGGTAATAAGCTTCGCGTTAAGAGTCGTCCGACGAAAAGGACGGCGGCTACATGCCACAGGGCAAGTCATTAAGACAGGGCTTCTGGGGGTAGATCCATTGAGTGCTACCGGCCCCGTCTCGGGATGTATATGCGTCTAGTTGGATCCAATTAGGTAGACTGACTGCTCGTAACAGGAGAGGTACCAAAAAGCCTAGGCAATATGATGATGTGACCAAAAGGGGGTTAAAGAAAAGGGTACCTTCTTTATCCCTGTATACGGCATATACGTTAACAGGCTCTAACGAAAGTTGGCCACCATCAGATATGGCGTTAGAGAAGAGTTGGCTTGTAGATAACTTATTACCACACACATATATGAATGATGATGTCTAAATGCTTTATGTGTCTTACGTCACTGGTTACTACTCACCAACAACGTTATTGTTGACGTCTTTTAGCTCGTGATGCAGGTGAAAGAAATAACCATGGACATTAGCTAGGAAGACCTAGCTAGAGACGATCGGATGATAGTACTCCACATAGGAGGAAGGAAGACGCTTGGAATTAGTGTCTTTAGTTTCGTTATGATGATGTAATACACTCACTTCGAGTGTTAGACAATGTTTGCTTTGTATTTTAAGACATTAATGAAAGTTTAATTTTTGGACCTCATTGTGGTCTTTTAAATGAAGTCTTCCGCCGTATTATTTTATTGGCTGATGTTATGCAACGTGTCAGGCCCTGGGAGTCGGGGTGTGACAATACAAGTCATTATAGCACTGAAATCACGATCTTTATGGACCAACAGTAACATTAAAAGACATGCTACAGAAGGAGGTACCTTGTTCATCATGTTCCATTCGCCAACTTGAGGCAAACAGTCCCTTTCACGGCCGGTATCATGATATTTGAGCTAAATAAACAAATAAATACTAAGAAAATAGTTTTTAGCGGAAAAAAAAATATAAAAAAAGGGTCTCATTTACCCTAGGAGGAGGCAAAATTCGGGCTTCAACAGATGCAAGTTGCGTGCTGATTTTTATCCTAAACTCCTTAGCATAAGGATCTTGTCCATAAGCATTGTGTCTCACAGTCTGCAAAAGTTAGGCAAGCTTAAGTGAACCAAAGCCACCAGAGAGTGAAAATGAAAAGGCGGGTTGAGTAACACTAATAGGTCAAAACAACATTGAGGTGAAATGGATCACTTTTACAAAAATAAAACTGTACCGTATGTGAGGTCAGAACGTTGAGTTAATTATAACTAGTCGATTACAACAAAAAGTTGGCTACAATATTAAGTTTCAAGTTAGATTAACATTTTAGTTGGTTGTATGCTTAGCCTAAACCTTTGGTTCAGCTTGAACTATTTAATTTGACCCGTCTGAGCAGACCAAAACCAGCAAATACATTGTTAACGAAAACCCTTAAACCAAAAGACAAACCTTGAGAATATCCCCTTCTCTTTCCTGAGGGCGCTGGCAGGTAACCTTAAGAAGGGCAGTAATTTGTCGCTCATTTAGCCTCTTTGAGTATCTCTAGCCCTCTACAATCTTGCAGACCTAAAAGAATTAACAAAATTTTAGAAAGCCTTCTATATCAATATATTGCACAACAGACTATGTAGTAATGTAAACCTCCATTGGCAAGTAATTAGGCCTCTGAGTATTGCCAACTTGCAAGCATGGCCATTGTACATGCTGAATGGAAAAGCCATAGGTCTCCCGAAAGTATTCAACCACAGACTTCAATGTACCTCTGTCATCAACAGGAAAACTGAACATAGCAACAGAAAAAAAGTATGTCATGCTTTAGTTAACTCAAATAACACAATCACATATTAGAATATGGTTCTCACTTCAGTTCCCGTGTTGCTTGAGATGTTAAACCAGATATCCGATACTTCCTGCGCATGTTACCACGGTGAGTAACTTCAACTTTGACTCCTCTCAGTGCCTTTTTGATCTAGTGAATGAAAAATGAGAAAAACAGATTAATAATAATGTTTCAACTATATATCTTGTAGCTAAAACAATCATTTTACTATCTAATAATGTTTCCTAACTGCCAAGTGTGTTCACGTACTCAATACACTATTCCAAGAATGACTATACCAAAACATTGTTCTTGCACTTTAAGATTGGTTACCTTTACACGGTCAGAATTAGATAACGGTCTGGCAGAAACATCCCTGTTCAAAAGCTGTGTGACAAAATCAATTACAGGCAGTGGTTCAATGAATGCAGTTGAAGACATGTCTGCAATCAAACATGACACAAGGTTACATGTTGAACACATTTCTAGATAAACAAGTTACAATGTGTAGTAACAACTTTAAGCTACATTATAAATTGTATGTATAAAACAGAGGGCATTATAAGAGATTAATCTATATTCAAGGACAGCCCCATCTGTGTAGGCCTTATGCTCTGGTAGAACCCACGCCAACTTTCAAGCCCCTCACCAAGTGGTTGTCTACGACCCAAATCTGGTGAATAAAATGACCGTGCCACAGGTGAGTACCTACAAACAATTACAACCATTAATTAATCAGTGTTTGATAACATGCGCATGAAGATTTCAACACAATGTAAAGACATACCAATTAGTAGGCAACTCGCGTAAAACAATATCCAAAACCTGAAGCGCTTCCTGTGGCGCATCTGCTTGCCTCCCTGCTAAAAACAATCCAAGATGATGTAAATCTGCATGTGAAGCCAGTTTGATCACAACCTTAAAGTCTCTTTCTCTCCTAGTGCTGCCAGAACCATCATTTTCATCCAGAAGAGTAATTTTAAGTTCTTTTGAAACAAAAGGAAGAGGTCCGGCTGTATACAAGCTCTTTCTTCCATCATAAGCAGGAAGCCTTTTCCCAAGATAAGAGTCTCTGTACAGTGTCACTAGCTGTGCCATTACCGCACGATTCACACCGCGTGATGTCATCTCAGGATTGATTGTCACCTATACAATTCAAAATGATGAATAAAACTTACACTACAACATTAAGAGATGCAACAACAAACAACAGACTGTTTAAACAAAAACTCACATCATATTGGTGTAAATCCTTATCAGGCAGTTCAGCAAAAAAGTGGTTAGCCTTGACAATGCACCTGTCTCCTACGCTACCTTTTCCAGGACGCAAAGGAAACCGCATTGATTTAGTGGAGGCAGGTGGAGCAGGCTGGCTAGGCTCTTCTTGTTGCACAGAGAGCTGCTGAAACTCATCCACCATAGAAGAAGACTCAACATGATGCACATCAGCTGGCACTGTTGGCTGCATCGCCACAGGCTGCTGAGGAGCTTGTGTTGCTTGGTACAGCTCGGGAGCAGGTGCCCTAGAAGGTCCACCAGCATACTGAGGTCCAGATCCACCACGTCGCTGCTGAGGTGGAGCTGCTCCTCTAGGAGGCCTCTGCTGGGGTTGATCACCGTAGTACTGCTGGTGCTCACCACCTCGGTGTTGACCTCCGCCACCATATCCACCCCTTTGAACCCAACCTCGTCCTCCTCCTCCTTGAGACTGGCCACCCTGATAGCCACCTTGCCCTCTTCCTTGATAACCACCCTGCCCTCTTCCCTGATAACCATCTTGTTGTTGTTGCTGCTGCTGTTGTGCTGGTGGCCTTTGAGCACCACCGCCTTGCCCATAACCACCCTCCTGAGGCTCAGAACTTTCACCGGAACCGTCAGTTCTCTTCTTCCTTACCATTATGACAACTGAAACAAAGAAAACAAAACCCATTGCCATCTTAGTCACCATAAAACAAATACAATAGCATATTACACCATAACACTAACTTCAAACAACAGCAGAACACATAACTTCTTAATAACAATATAAATCTTAAGATGAGCTGATTAAAAAAGTATATAAACAAAAAATCAAGAGAAACAATGTAAGATACATCATAACAACAAAAATTTTCATAATAACTATATTAAGTGGGGTGTTCAAAGTCGGATATCCGGAGTTTCGGATACCCGAATTTCGGATATCCGAAATTTCAGATAGAGGATTTTCACTGTCCGAACCCGTATCCGAAAATTCAGATATCCGAATTTCGGGTATTCGAAAATTCGGGTACGGATTCGGATAGTGAAACAGATATCCGAAATAAACAAATGAAGACATCAAGGAAGTAAGTTCTTACAATAATCAACCAAATTTTTCTGATGAAACAAATTAAATTCTCAAACATGACAAACAAACAAAAAATAAACAAGAAGGAAGACTTAGATGAAGACCAGATATCTTCGACGAGAAGGAACAAGTATAATCCAAGTTTACAATAAGGACATGAAAGACCCTCAAACATATAGCACTCTGTTGAACGACAATGAAGACAAGCAACAGTGATGGTGCGCGGTGGCGATCGGTTCGGATAGGAGTTAAACAAAGATGAAATCAAGCAGCAATGGTGGAGCGGTGGTCGTTGGCCTTGAGGAGTTGAACGGAGATGAAGACAACAGCGGTGGTGGTGCGGTTGCCGGTGAGAAATTGAATGGAGACCGGTACTAGTTAATAGACAAAAATTAGGGGCTGCGGATGCGATTTTGTATTTTGGTTTGAGATGTTTGAAATGAATAAGGGTTAGGGTATAGAAAAGCTATTATTTTAATTTATAAAAAATAATATAATTTTAATATTTTGGATATTCGGATATCCGAAAGTTTTACAAATCACTATCCGTATCCGAATCCGAATTTGCGGGTATCCGAATTTTCGGATATTCAAACTTTCGGGTATTTTTTGTTCGGAATATCGAATTTTCGGATCAGGTTTTCGGATGCGGATATTTTTAAACACCCCTAATATTAACTGTATGATGAACTGTTAAACAAACTATATATACAAATTACACTAACAAACAACACTGGAAAACTAAAGATAAACAATTTAAAAGCAGAAGAGAAAATACATTATGGCATGCTTTACTTGTGAGCAAATATAGAAACAAAATATCAAAAAACGCATCATGTATAGATTTAGCCAAAACACATTATCAACAACAGCAGCAAATACTTATAATGTTACCACAGAATGAAACACAAAGTAGGTGATATGATTTAGATAACAAAGTGCAAATAAGTAGTTAGTTTAGGAAAGGAATGAGGATGAAAAGAAGATGATATACCGAGCGAGATCAGAGAAGATAGAGAGGCGCAATAGTACAGATAGATCTAAGGAGACGATCAAACCAAACCCTGGATGCAGATATTTTTGAACACCCCTAATATTAACCGTATGATGAACTGTTAAACAAACTATATATACAAATTACACTAACAAACAACACTGGAAAACTAAAGATAAACAATTTAAAAGCAGAAGAGAAAATACATTATGGCATGCTTTACTTGTGAGCAAATATAGAAACAAAATATCGAAAAACGCATCATGTATAGATTTAGCCAAAACACATTATCAACAACAGCAGCAAAAACTTATAATTTTCCCACAGAATGAAGCACAAAGTAGGTGATATGATTTGGATAACAAAGTGCAAATAAGTAGTTACTTTAGGAAAAGAATGAGGATGAAAAGAAGATGATATACCGAGCGAGATCGGAGAAGATAGAGAGGCGCAATAGTACAGATAGATCTAAGGAGACGATCAAACCAAACCCTGGATGCAGATATTTTTGAACACCCCTAATATTAACCGTATGATGAACTGTTAAACAAACTATATATACAAATTACACTAACAAACAACACTGGAAAACTAAAGATAAACAATTTAAAAGCAGAAGAGAAAATACATTATGGCATGCTTTACTTGTGAGTAAATATAGAAACAAAATATCGAAAAACGCATCATGTATAGATTTAGCCAAAACACATTATCAACAACAGCAGCAAAAACTTATAATGTTACCACAGAATGAAACACAAAGTAGGTGATATGATTTGGATAACAAAGTGCAAATAAGTAGTTAGTTTAGGAAAAGAATGAGGATGAAAAGAAGATGATATACCGAGCGAGATCGGAGAAGATAGAGAGGCGCAATAGTACTTGTATATTTTTCTATCATATCTTTCAATTCATCTGTATTATGTTACTCTTGACATGCCTTTAAATTCATCAGTATCAAGATACTCATGATATATCGTGATCATTTATTTCAGACTTTTTTTTCTCCATCATGGAATAATAAACCTACTTTTTTTATAGCATGTTTCACATATGAAAGTCATTATAAGATAAACATATGTAAATTGTAAACATTTGTGTACTTTTCTTTTACACACTCTAAAATAACCATTTTACATATATGATAATACATGTGTCAAAACAAAAACTTTAAGGTTCAACACCATACATATGTGTAGATTTAAAATAGCACATAAGTTTTAATTTAATCACACATATATTTACATTTAAAATCATACATATTTGTAGAACATATGTGAAACCCAAAGACCAAAATATAATACAAAATTCGTATTTCATGTCAACTAAAACTTGAATCAAATGGAATCCAATGTGAAAAACAAAAACACTTGGATCTTGTACTACAAATTACCATTCACCAAGTTCACATTACCTGTCACCAAATTCATAAAAAAAAATAGTTTACATGCCTAGCTTAGTTAGGAGCTGTTTGTTTACCTCTTAATGGTTTAGTTCAGTGCTTAACCATTCAGCATTCAGAGCGTTTGTTTCAGAAAAAAAGAGTCTCTGAATGGTTCAGTTAAGTGCTGAATGGTTAATAGACTGAGAGATGCTGAATGAAACTGAATGGAGCATATGCTAACTTTATACTCATCTGAAGTTCTACCCAAGCATCTCTCTCATTGATGGATCCTCTTAATGGTTCAGACCTCTTAACCATTCAGCACTTAATGATTCAGATTTTGCCAAACAGCCCCTTAGTATTTGGGTTATTATTGGTGATTAATAGTTTTTTTTAACATTAACTAACACTTAAACATGATCAGGCTCTTTTATTGAAGCTTTTGTTCCCAAGTGACAAACATTAAATATCAAGTAAGAATAATTAGGTTACATGAAAAAATCAACTTTAATAATTAGTAAGCAAGCACGCAATATTATAGACAAGTAGGGATAATTAGATTATAATAGTTGGATTACCTCATTAATAATAATGAGATCATTTTGTTGACTTTCTAGAACTGACTTGAATCCGCTAATCGTCCCTCGTGTCTCTTTACTTCTAACTTAAGTTCCTCACTGTCTTGTTTGTGAGTATTTAGTTTTGATAGTGACCCTGTAATGTAAAACATATTATCAAATGCCGACAATAAAGAGCAAATTAATACTATGCTTGTGGAAATATACATACATAAAAGAAATGGAAATACCATAACTTTATTTGAGCAATTATGCTTGTTTGAACCATCTTTGTGTACCCTTTTAAACTCATTTTCATAAAATCATGCTTGATAGTTCTTGGTGAATGGGTTCGTCGTGCCCTAGCTTTCTTAGTAGGATCAACATACCATAAACAAAAAGATTACAACTTTATCAATCAAGAATCAAATATTTTGCACATTTCAATTCAAATTGGTGAAAACCATTTAGATCAACATCTAAATTAATGAACTTCATACCAAAGCCCAACAAATACCAAGTCAAATTACCAAAAACTCAAAGCAGAAACAACAATCTTTCCGACCATCCTTATGCCATTAAAATTAGCCTTAAAGCAGCTGCATCTCTCTTTTTGAAATTTTTTATTTTACTTGATGGATCATGTTTCGGCCTTGTTATCTACTGTAGCAGCAAGTAGAAGCTGCCCCAATAAGTAGGTTGTGTTGTTGTCCAAAATGAAAAAAATGGGGTTCAAGTCATCTACATATTATTACCATTCTACAAGATATATAATTACTCAATTAGTACGATACAAAATACTATAGTAGTTTAAAAATACGTTAATTTTCTAACAAAAAAAAAATGAAGTTGTATTTCAGCGGAACAACCTCAAAGAATGTAGTTTGGCTGCAGCGAAAAATCTCAAAACGTGAAGTTTTGTTGCAGCAAATTAGCGTCAAAAAGTGTAGTTATATTGGACCCATTCTGCATATTGCGTCAAAAAGTGTAGTTTTGTTACCATTCTGCATATTGTTCGACTAAAGTTTCCGTAGAACTTTAGTGTTTATGGGTTTGCTTATAAGGCTTATTAAAGTGCCTATTGGTCAATTTAAATGTTTTGAGATTTTTCACCCCCTATATTCAAACCATTAAGATGTTAGAGGTGGTACTTACACGACTGGATCCTTTCTTGAAAAAGGGACATCCTTGCTCATAAGTAAATAAATAGTTGAAAGAGACAAGTTTGATGCTTGCTTTCCTAATATGTGCAGTTTTTCTCATAAAATTGGACTTTAAAAACATGAAAAATATAAAGATGCCTGCAAGCAAAGAAAACCATATAAAGGTTATGTTACTCCTAACTTGACTTAAAATTAAACAATGTAGAGGTTTGCTAATTTAATACTTACAAGAACAATTATTTCGGTACCAAGGCTCCATATAGCCTATAAATTTTCTCCATCTTGCTAATGATACCCAATCTCTCTTGTACTTTCATAATCTTACCATATGCTGCATCAAATTATTATACCATAAAAAAAGTCAGTTTTGATAAAGAGAAAAAACCACACTTAATCTATAAAATTCAACCATTAAAATCATCAAATTACAACATCTTGCCTCTATGACACCCCACCCGGCGAAGGAAACACCGGGTTGTCATAGAAATGGATATCTTAGTAAACGAAGCACATGAAACACTCTTATTAATGTCTAATAATGATTAAGATAAGTTTTGGAACATAAGATTTAAATAGAAAAACGACAAGAACAATAATCAAATAGTAAATGCGATAGTCATTATTTTTATTTCTCTAGGTCCAAGACATCCTTACGTCTTGAATAAGAGCATTAAATCAATATCAGACACCACCTGAAATATGTGAAAATAAAGTTAGCTACATAAGCTAGTGAGTAAAGACACAATTTATAAATAATAGTATAGAAATCCGAGATCATCATAATATGTCGCGCAACCGTACATGTATAGTCATTTCGTCATATTACTTAACCATGACCATAGAAATGACAACCAAAGACCCCGCGGGGTAACCTTTAGCAACAAGTCATGAGGAACCACTCATGTTACAGTTAGTGATAACTTTCATTTAACCGTCTCGATGTGTAAGTTATCAAAAATTGTTTTAGCATCGAAGAGACATAGTAGCATAGCAACAAGCATAGCATTATAGTAACTAGTAACCAACATATATAATCAAACATATAGAATCGTCGGGGTTTAAATCACCTATCGATGTCGTAAAGTGTAGGTGAGTTTGTCAGACCATTAACGCTAACATTGTACCGGTGGAAATTACATAGCAATATACTACTTTAAACTACCACATAAGATTGCATCTTGTAGCCAGTCAAGACTAACACATTTTATGATCTCTTTTAAAAAACGAATTGGAAAATGGAAAAAACCTAGTCCAGTAAAAGAACACATATTTCAGCCCCAAAACGTAAAAGCAAAAAGGGGAGGAGTTTACTCACCTCGAAACACGAGCACGAATAATAGCAACAATTAGATGGAACCGAAGATTGCCCAAATACTAGAATCACCTAAGTAATGAGAATCCTAACTTAGCAAACACATTTTATAGAAAACTACAATAGGAACAATATGAATCTAAGGTAATTTAGAATTCTAGGATTTCAAGTTAGAATTCGGGTATTTTTCGGTAAACGATTAAAAATATATAGATGTTGATTTAATTAAAACGTCGGAAAATAATAGTAATAATTTTGATAATCAAGAGTAGTTAGTTGGACGATAAATAAACTTTGTAGTCCAATTTTTATAAGACGTTTATAAAGTGCATGACAAATACTAAGATAGAATGAATTTAGCATTTTTAGAACGGTTTCTATTTTGTAAGGATATGTGATATATATATATATATACATTTGACATATATAAAACTATCTCTTTTTATATACTCAACTTTTACACATTTTCTAGAAAATAACATTTTTGAAGAAAAACAATTTGTTATAAATATTTCTTTCTTTGTTTATAATGTATTTAAAATTGGTTTTAGTTATATTTTGTAACATAACAATAGTCAAAATGTCCAAAATAAATAAAATTGGGGAGACCATATTCGAACTCGGGTCTCCACCCTCACAAACTCCAGCCTTTACCAGACGTGTTAAAATTTACTTGTTGTTACAATTGGCATGGAAATAGTTTTAACATAATACAAAAGAAAACCCCAAATTTCAGTCAAGAACCCTAACCCTAATTCCTAAATTACTCTGATTGGATCAATGAAATCAACAATTGATAGAGGGCTTTTTCTCCCTGGATGATCACGAATATTTTAACATATAAAACATACCAGATTGAAGACGAATTGGATCAATTAAAATGAAGAACATGTAGCGACTGTGAAGAATCCAAACTTGAATCTAGGTTATTAAAACTCCAGATTTACTCTTCAAGACATGAGGAATGAAAGCCCCAATACGATTGCGGATGAACACAATGATGTGATGTTTGATTCGCGACTTGCAGGTTTGAACTATTGGATGAACAGCTATTCTTATTGAGAGCGTGTTAATTGAAATTGAGATTACCGGGAGTTAGAATGGTAGCTTGGAAATGTTTTCCAATAATTGAATTGAGTAAATTTAGTTTAGAAACAGTCGAGCTCGTTTGAGTTTGATTTGAGAGTAAATGGGATTAGAGGGTGTCGAATTGGTTGATTAGAAGTCGTCTGAATGGTATTGTCTGTTTCAAATCATCACAAAGGATGTTTTGGTTAACTCAATTGTTATTAAAACATCTGATTTGTTAACATTTGCCCCGATCCATACTCGATCCAAATTCAAACCCGAACCCAATCGGATATCAATGAATTTTTTTCCGTCATATCATAAAATAAAAGTAATTATATCATATTGATTTATTTAAGTTATTACATTAAATTATGTAATTAAATCACTAATTAAGTTGATCAAACAGTTTGTAGGCTTCGTGAACACACTTAACACTCTTATCCCGACCTCCTTACCATCCAAGCTTCATTATATAATTCTTAGTACATTTTGTTTTGGAAAGCTTAGATGTAAAGGATAGCAAGTAAGAAACTCTACATGTTGGATTCTTAGTTTTAGCATAAGGCGACTTTCGGGTGATTTTTTTTGCCAACCTTTCTCCATTCTTAGGCTATCACTTTGGATCATTCAAAGCTCTTAGACATACTTGGTATACTAGGGATTAAGTAGGTTCAGTCGGCGAATCAAACCGAGCCCAAACAAAGAAGGAATGACAAATAAATGTTTGAGAACCTAACCATTGACCCACACCAAGATCCAAGGTTTAAACTCAATTTTTGACACCATGAATACTGTATTACTCTCTTCTATATGGTAGTACTCTGAAAATTATGAACGTAGGTGAAAACCGCGCGAAAAACGGAGTAATAA